>JABSTQ010009613.1:0-196274 GCA_013358835.2 Ixodes persulcatus
CCCGGCGGGAACGGTCATCAATGGCAGGAACCCAGGCAGGGAACCCAAGTCACCTAACCGGCTTCGCGCTCAGGTGGAGACCCTACGACTCCTCATCGTGGTTGAGGGTGTTCCGAGTTTACGGTAGAAACTCGGCGATCAGCCTATAGAAATGATCCTATGAAGCATGATCTTAACCTTCCAAATCTCACGGAAAGTAAGCGCTATACGGATGGGGTAGCTAATAAAGCCGGTGAGTTCGAGGGACAAATCTAAGGATCTTTTTATAATTAAAACAAAAATTGCGTTTTATTTGTGGAAACTGGTATAATCCCCTTCGTAAGTGCAATCTCTTATTTCAATACATAATAATTTCTTATACTGTAGTGTATATCGCGTTGCGGCATGGTTTCCTTGTGAACTAGTATAAGCTCAGCCACCACCCCTTTATCGATTCGCCGACTTCGCTCTGCGGCCCCGCGGCTTCGCAGCGGCTTCGAGTACTCTCGCCCCACCTACCGAGAGCTAGGAAAATCACTCGACCGACGCGCGCAGCAAGCAACAGCAACGGCCTCCGCGCCGCCGCGGTCAAATCTGGCCCGAAACCAGTGATTTCCCCACACCCTCAAGGGGGAGGTGTACCAAGGTGTACACCCCCACCCTTCTTTTTTTCTGAAGGCACCCCTTCAATTCGCAGCGACTCCTCTATCAAATACCTCGTACAGTATTTGCCCCCTCCCCCTAATTTCAAGGAAACCCCTTCGCGAAACCACCTCACCCGCCAACCTTTGAACATTGAAACAACCGACTATAGAAACGTTGGAAACGTTACGAAAAATTATTTTCTCAGTGACCTATACATAGTTCTCACGTGACGTCATGTAGGTTTGCACGCGCCTCCGCGAGCGTCTCACATCGTGCTCTTTATTCTGTAGAAGGCTGGCCGCACGTGCAAAGGACGCCATTGCTGGGTACTGGGTGACGTCAGTGCAAGCTATGTATAGTGCTGGATTTAAAACTCGAGTCGCACGCGATCAGCACACGACAAAGTACAGACTTCCCAGCCACGCGACGGCGACAGCCACGCGCTCCCACGCTCCCTGCGAGCTGTGTTGGCTTTGTTGAGCATGTTGGACTGTGTTGAACCATAGACGGTTATGGTTGAGCTTGAGCGTTGTCCGTTGTAGTACCAGGTTATCCAGGTCGTAATTGTACACACAAACACTACAAACACGTCATTCCAGCGGACAGGAACTGAACCACCAGAGAGCACCAGATCGAGGAGGTGCCTCCATCTGGCGTGTCAACAAAGCAACAGCTTGATCGAGCTTCTCGCAAAGGCGGGAAATATGATCTGCAACACAGGTCATGGAATGAATAACAACAGCAGCAACCACGTGCCTTGTGAGCGTAGCAGAGAAGCTATAGACCTTTCCAATGTTTACAAAATCACAGTCCAGCGTTCGATCTTCACAGCCCAGCACGTGCGTGTTCGTCGCTTCGGAAATTGAGCAAAGCACGCGCCATACACACGAACACTCAAAATGGCACCGGCCACACGCTCTTTTTTGGAAAGGTCTATAGGGAGTATTCACTGGCGGCCATAGCTGTGTGCGCGAATGCTGAGTGCGTGCTGACGGCGAGCTTCGACAGTTCTTTTGCAACGTGCATTCCGCACCATCAAGAGTGCCGGTCTTAGCAGCCTATTGATGTGAGCTCGTTCTGAGCATGCGCTCTAAACAGCACCCACAAATGTGGCGTCCAGTGAATACTCCCTATAGGGAGTATTCACTGGCGGCCATAGCTGTGTGCGCGACTGCTGAGCGCGTGCTGACGGCGAGCTTCCACAGTTCTTTTGCAAGGTGCATTCCGCACCATCAAGAGTGCCGGTCTTAGCAGCCTATTGATGTGAGCTCGTTCTGAGCATGCGCTCTAAACAGCACCCACAAATATGGCGTCCAGTGAATACTCCCTATACTTCGTCTCACCTTAGTATGGACTATTGTTAGCCGCGCGTGCTAAAAGCGCGAGCTAGTCGCTTTGAATGAAGCCGCGGTGGCTGCACGAGCGCTGGTGCAGCAAGTGCTCTAGTCAAGGCATTCAAGGCTGGCCGCTCACGTTAGCACAGCCTTCGCGGTTAGTCCAAGCACGCGCGTTCGTGCAGTGCAAGCGCTGTTCAGGGCCACAACATTCTCGCACTTGTACTGTCGGCTGCAGCGGCAAGATGTTTGGGTGGCGCCCTCCTATAATTACCTTTCGTGACGTCATTACCCTATGAGCCACAAGTTCGATGGTGTTTGTAATTAGCATGGCGGAAGCTGGAAATCACTGCGCTTTTAAACCAATACTTCCAACACCGTCAAAATCGAAGTTCTTCCATTCCTCTTATTTCCGTCGATGAGGAATCCTTTGCTGACGTCAAAGTCAGCATTCGGCAACGTTATTAGATTAACTCAGTTACGGAACTGTTCATAGACGCTGCATGCACGAACAGTACCCCCCCTCACTCACCACGACTCGCCCAGACTCGCTCGACGCGCCGCCGGACGGCTGCTTTGGTAACTGAATCGGGATACGTTCGTTTCAACGTCACTAGAAACGTAAAAACGAACGAAAAAAACTCTTTTTGTAGTAACTTTTAATGGAGATAAGTACAAAATGGGGGCGGGTGATGTTTTCTAAAATTTTTAGTTTTCAAGGTTTTGCAGCACAATTAATATTGTTTTTATACAACCATGCCTCAGCGGGGATTTCAGGTAGCGCGTCCCGACCTAGGTGCATTTTAACTGTGGGGGTATTTCGCGGCGCGTCCGCTAGGGAGACGGGGGTGGAACCCCTGTAACCCGATTGTAACCCAGTTCCTAGAGTGACCACTGCGGGAGAAATGGCGGCGTTGTGATCGCCATTTGGCGCATCAGCTATGCTCTTTAGAATACACAGTTATGAAACGAAAATATAGATGGCGCTTCGAATGACTCTTGGCGGATTGAGGTGAATGAGGTGGGGTACCCCCCTCCGCGGGAGTTCCACAACTGAGGTAATCTACAGGGTGGAACAAGGAGACGGCAGGCTCTTTAAATCGACCGGAAAATTCGGTTTCTTAACCTATCGCGCTACGACTTTGTGCAGCGTTGCCCACAGATGGTGCATTTTTTTGTAAAATTTGCAAAGAGCGAACTTACCTGAGGAAAAAGTAAAGAAAGAAAAAGGCTTAGCTCCTATGGAAATGCAGCGACGCCACCGGTCTTCAAAGAGCACGGCGCCGTTTCCCACGGGACACAAGAGGTGGCGCAACGAACGCCGCCAACGAACGAGCATACGGCGCGCTGCAGCGTCTTTAGCAGACAATCTTTTCGACTCAAAAGCGGCGCGCGTTCCGCAGGCGGCGACAGTCGCAGAAACAAAAACAGGCGCGGTAACAACAAGCAACTGCAGTTCCTTGTCTGCTAAATACGCCGGCTCTTGGAGTCGTCTGCTCGTTCGTTGGCGGCAGTTGGCGTCGCGACCGCTTGCGCCATCTCTTGCCTCCCGTACGAAACGGCGCCGTGCTCTTTGAAGACCGGTGGCGTCGCTGCGTTTCCATAGGAGCTAAGCCTTTTTCTTTCTTTACTTTTTCCTCAGGTAAGTTCGCTCTTTGCAAATTTTACAAAAAAAATGCACCATCTGTGGGCAACGCTGCACAAAGTCGTAGCGCGATAGGTTAAGAAACCGAATTTTCCGGTCGATTTAAAGAGCCTGCCGTCTCCTTGTTCCACCCTGTAGTAACGTTGGCATTCGGCCAATCGTGGAGGGTCGACCACCGCGACGCTTTCGATCGGTCCCGTCGCGTTTCCCCCCCCCCCCCCCCCCAAATACAGTACATTTTTAAGTGCAAAAATAAATATGCATCGCCGAACGCTCATTCTCCGCCCAAATATATCTAGCGTAGAGGCAGTAGAGGTCCAAAACCAGATGCCAAAGTTTCAGCACTAACCATTGTCTTACTCAAACGTTGTAACTTATAAGTGATTTTCTCAAATTTTAGATGGGAAAATGGGACCTTTTCGCCCGTTTTCGGTAACTGGTGACAGATCTGTCGGCCGCCATTTTCCAATAGAAAATCAGTTATAACTTTTGAATAAGGTAACGGTTAGTGTTGACTCTTTGGCATCTGGTTCGGACCTCTGGTGGAGAATGAGGGTTCGGCGGGTACTGTTCCAAGTTCAAAGTGGCGGTCTATGCACACATATAATATATGACACGAATGTCTGAGTGCTCCTACCCTGTTACCCCCCCCCCCCCCCCGCTCTTCTGGCTTTTAGTTGAATTTTTACCCGATACGGACTATCTACAGGTGCGGACTGTATACAAGGATTTGTTTTTTCTAGGTCCTTCGCGTACGTGACTAGACGTGCAGGATTTTATGAATAACAGAGTATATTTATGTTGATTTAGGTACGATACAAGATTCTTAATTTGTGAGCTAATACAGCAGCCATTCGCCAAGGTGTGCTGGGTATAATATTTACCTTCGGACTAGGCACTAAGTGCAGACTATGCACGGCTTGCGAACCATCTAAGCAAGAACTTTTATTTGTGACCCCAAATTTTCTCCTGCAGACTATGCACCGTGTGTGGACTATATAGTTCGGAAAATACGGTACTTTTACAGCGGTTAAGGGCTAGTTTCCCCAGGATCGTGTCCGGTACGGGTCAAACAAATGTCGAAACAACACTCTGGTTGCCGCCGTCGCTCATAGATGGCGGTAGCTGCCCAGAGTGTTGTGTTTGCCGGTTGTCTGCTTGCCGCCGTCGCTCATAGACCGCGGCAACTTTTCCAGCCTCGGCAACCAGACAACTGGTTGCTGCCGTCACTCATAGATGGCGGCAACATTTCTTCGGAGGAAGAAGAGCGGGAGCGGAACGAGCGGCGATGTGCGCAGCAGCGCGAATGGTTCCGCAACCGACGCTATCACCTAAAGTTCCACTGCGTCGAGCGCTTCATATTCCCTTGCGAAAGAAGAGCAGATCGCTCGCCTGGAAATCCACCACCGAAAACAGAAGCTACAGCTCCGCTGCTCTCCCTTCACAAAAAAAAAAAAAAAAAAAAAGAGGCCGAAAGGTTTTTTTGTTTTTTTTCTGCCTTAATTTTGTTACTGTGATATGTCTCCCTTCTGCCTACTCGCGGGGTTATGAAGGCGTCAAGACGGCACTAAGGATTTACGAAACCGTTCATAGCACCCGAAGAGGGGCAGAGTTAGCACGGGGGGGGGGGGGGGGGGGGGAGTAGTAATCAAAATGATGCGATTGTGACATGTGCATTAAATATCCTATCACATCTCTGGTCGGCCATTTTCAGATTAATGAAGAGTTTGCACGAAATGTTAAGAATGTAAAACACCGTGTAATGAATCCTACGGTCAGACAAGTGAAAATATGCATCTCAGTACAAAAAAAAAGTGCTATTACATTAACATTATTGAAGCTGGGAGGGAAAGGGGGATTAATTATATTAGTTTGAGTGCTAGCAATTCTAACTGTTGGGTCAAAGTGATCATAATTAAATTACATTTCCAAAGTAATTTACCAGAGTATAAACTAGAGGTAAATTTTGTTGCGGAAATTTTACAGGCGGGAAATCAGTCTTGCCACGGCACGCAACTACTAATCTGGAGTTTTACATGCACCACACAGTACTACGCACAGATGCAGTGATTACACAATGCGTACACATAGTGCAACGAAGCCATCGCCATTCTTCCTGAAATTGTTAGTGGTGCAAATTAAGTGCTCATTTGGGACGCCAACCTCGGTCAAATTTGCTGTTCAACTGTTTGCCAATACATACCTTGTCGGCAGGGTCAGCAGCATCCCCCTAAAGTATGCAGTCCCCCCCCCCCCCCCCCCCCAAAAAAAAAAGAAATGAAAAGAAAAAAAGTTGCCATGCTACTGGCAAGGGCGTACTACATGGCCGAAAGTTGTTGGAGTAAAATGCGAGAGCGTCGATGTCATGTTCTCAGGAAAGTCAGCCCCACCAATTAACAGTCGGAAGTTCGGCGTTGAAAGCACGACCGTAGCGTGGTCTGCTTGTCGATGGTCGCCAGATGGCCCGTGCACACTACCCAGCTAGACCAGAGGACATTCAAAGGTTCAACAATCTTCTTTCTCGTCAGAATAATCTAGATTTCGTGAATGTAAGGCGAAAACCAGGGGCAGAGACCGCTTTAAATAAAGTGTAATAACATGTTCCGCCCAAAAACTCTGCACTCTGCAAGGCAGCTTCTCTGCGGCACCTCGGACAGTGTTTGCACTTGTGAATGTGGAGAAAAAGAAAAAAAAACAACAACACAAAACTCTGGTTCTGCCATACAGACTGAAACACCAGCACACAAATCCTCATGAAATAACGTCCACAGTTGTCCAATCGCCGACAGTGTGACACAAAGCCGCAGCAAACACGAGACGAGAATGTTTGTTTCTCAAGTTTTATTCAAACGTGAATAAAGTTGTTTACAGAGAGCTCCTTTCGTTACACCATCGCCTAGTGTTCGGTCTTAAGGAAGAAAAATAAAGATAAAAACAGAGACCGCGCTAAGCTCGACTCAACAGCAACTTGCACAACTTTACAGCGACCCTTCCACGAGCACCCTCAAAAGTACTATTACACACTTGCAGCAAAATAGAAATCTGAAGATAGATCCAAAGGTCATCAACAGCTCTTAAGTTCACCTTCGCAGAGCCTGTCCATGCTGCTTCATTACGCTATGCCCGGAACCCAGAAAAGATGCCATCCAGGCCAAACCAAGGTCACAACGAACAGTTGAGTGGGCTTTATACAGTTATACTAAAGCATTCTCGGCAAAAAGCACTCTATCGTCACAGGGAGAGGAACACACAGACAAGCTGTCTCAGATATATACAGTACATTGCTTCCATGTTGGCAACTATTACAATGCAAATAGTATTATCCAGAAGCTGCCAGTAACGAGGGAAATGAAGAAAAAAAACAGCAGACAAAATTATACTGCAATACCCATCTCTTCTTTGGTGGTATATGATACACGAAGGCTGTTGTGTAACATTATGCGTCTAGCATATTTTCTTGCGAATGCACTGCCTAGTTCAAGCTGCAACTGAACAGCGAGGTGAAGAGGGAAAGTACTGCAAATAATTCAGACTACATCACTGAGCCAAAACATCATTTTAAACTGCCACCCAATTTGTTCATACTGAACCAGGACGCACTTGGACTTGAGTAGAAGTGGCAGGACACACCTTAAGATTCTGACACATCTCGGGAAATTGGCCACTTGCGAGCTATTCTCGACCCACAATCTACAGTCATGAGTTCATGCCACGAAAAAAGCGCCAACGTGGCTGACTGTTCTATGCCAAATGCCAAGGTCGCTTCATCGCAAACTGTTGGCATGAAGCTTGGGTCTAGTCAGTGCCGTGCAAGTGCTTCCATGGCCTAACCTAGGGAGCCTTCATGTGTGAAGCTTCGCTAGCCTAACCTTATTAGGCTGATGCTCATTCAGCATTGCTAAGGGCAGCACATTAAAAAGCTGGAAGGGGTAAGAAAATGTCCAGTAGCTGTTGGGGACAAGCTGATAATCTTTAGAAAATTAGTTTTGAAAATATAACCAACGTTTGTCTGCAAGATGTACTTAACGCGCAAGCACATTCCAGTGTTGTTGAGATACCACCAGATATAAATGTCAATTTACAAGGGTTTTTGAAGGAATTTCATGAGTACTTATGAAAAGTCGGACAAGTGTCGCTAAAACACACTTTTTTCCACTATTTCCCCATCGGCTGAGTTCGCAGAACTTCGCTCTGAGGAAACGCATCAAAAATTGTGTTGAGCATCTTCTTTCTATCTTGTCAACGTCGCCAAAAAACAATGCTTACCAATGATCTAAATATGACAACTCATATATTTCGTCCTTATTTAGGCGCTTTTAATCTAAAAGTAAAACGTTCCAGCTTTTTCTGATGCAAGCTCCTTAATCACTGCACTGAAGAGGTGTTTAGACGTCCTACTTCTAAAATAATTTACTGCCAATAAAAACCAAATTAAAGAGATGATTTGGATGACCATTTCTCAGAAACTTCACGCTACTTTGATATTCGCTACCCTCACGGCTAAGGGGAGGAGGAACAGGAGATGATCTTCTGCATTGCAGAAAACCAAGGTTGGGCTTAGATTTTTAGGAGAATGTAGGCATAGAAACCTTTCTTCCGTCTTTGGAACTCGAGAAACTGTCTCAACATATTGACCTCCCCGTCTTGTAAAGCAACTTTGTGCTGTGATGGTGGTCACTTTGTCAAGTGAATCGACTTAAGTGGCAGACCATGAGTAACAGGAAACTAGCTATTAAATTTTGTTATTAACTCGCATGCCACATTCAACAGCTGAGGATGTTCCTTTAATTAAAGAGGCCTAGGCTCGAGTTCTGCTAGGGTGCCTTCATGTGAAGGCCCCCTAACGTCTGCTTTAGCATGAACCTGTGGCTTTGAATGGATCTTGTGGCATAGAGTCACATGTTGTAGAAGCATCTTTCATTGCTAAAGTCCTGCACCTGCAGGCTTTGCCTCTGCCAGAAAGGAGTTTGAATGAGGTATGGTGTATTCAACAAAGATCCTTAGCAGGCCACCATTAATGATCCAATTTGCACAACAGAGACATCAGACATTTAAGGCAAACACCAACTTCCACTACCTAGCTTGAGCTTCAACTTTGTTGCTTGAGAAATACAGTTCAGAGGGAGGAATCATTCAGAAACAATTTCATCAGTCGTATATCAATTATACAACAGCCGAACATAAAAGACTTCATTTGCAGAATATAACCGAGGATGAAACTATAGTTTTCCAAAGGCAACGAAAGGATGCAAAATGCCAGAGCCGCCAAGTGCCGTAGAAAGCATGGATTCACGAAAAACCCGACCTCTTAGGACGCGGTATCTCAGGGGGACAAGAGATGTGTCTGACAAGTATCACATGCACAGCTGCCACTTGGTTAACGCGAAAGGCACCTAATATTAATATACATAAAAAATAAGAGAAAAAAAAAACAAAAAAACCCATCATTCTGGCACGAACCAGCAGTCTACAGAGACCGAAGTCGATGGATGTAAAAAATGCCCGTAAAAACTACAGAAACAAAAGCTGTACAAGGATTGCCTACCAAAATGCGCACGAGGTGTATATTGAGGAGAAAAGTAAAACACCCATGCGTAGCCACACACAGGCTGCAAGAGGAACTAAACGTCAGTTTCCAAAAATGCCATTAGTAGTGCAGGACCCCGATCAGAACAAAATCTGATCTTACACAGACCGATGTTCACGCGAGTCGACGCAATGCGCAGAGTTTAAGCGCGCCCTACGAGCGCACTCAACCACTTTGGTTAAAGTCAAATGAGCAGCCGGCCTCGAGTGATTGCTTTGCGAGCTGGGCTCTTTAACGAACAAGAACATTCTCGTTGGCTCCGGCTTCAAGAACAGACACGTCGAAAACGACATTGCAGTTATGAGCTGTACAACTGAGGAGTAGAAACCTAAGAAGAGCGGTTACGAGACATTTCGTTGCGTCAATTGCGAGGCTTTCGACCTCCTTCATTTGCACCACTATCTCAAAACCGCGTCGCACGAAAGAAAACGAGGCTTGGCAAACAGAGTTTGAGCTTCGAAAGCAACGAAGACTGTTAGGCTATACAGGCGCGCACACGCATACACCAAAAGTTGCTGCCAGCAGCGTGGCTGTGACAAGTAGACAAACACAAACAGGCCCCACATTCAACGAAAACAGCGCGCCACAACTGAAAGGGCAGAACTAGAGTCACTTTTGTACGAAGGGCACGCCCACAGCGCCCCGCCAAACTAGCACCAGCGGAAACGCGACAATTAAAATATGCTGCACACGAGAGCTACATTAGTTGGCGCATTCATTCTGATTTGCGTGCCAACTTCAAGGCAAAAAGTGCCAAACTCAACGGCCATTGCACGTGCCTTGTCGTCAGCCCCTCCACTACCATAGTTTAATCAATCGCCAAGTAAGACCGGCAAAAGAACCATGCATTCAAACAATGAAGGTGTAGTCGACGCAGAGGTAACTAGTACCGCTACGGTATCGCCGCTCAATAAAAAGGATTGTTCGCGTCCAGAACCGCAACTTGTTAACCCTTGGCCTAGCCTCGAATGGAATGAAAATGGCACGGCCTTTCGGAAGTGAATGAACATGCAAGTTCTAATGAGTGTGGCTGAACAATAAAGATGGCTTATAAGTTAGTTCCCTGTTCAGAATGCCTAATTTCATCTTCATCAATGTACAGGGACCACGGATGTCTCTAGCACTACCTCAAAACACCGTAGCTGCGTAACCTTGTACTACCACCTCAGTCAATGCCTTAGAAAGATTATGACTCGGTACGCATCACATGAGCGGGTAAGCATCAGCCGCAAACTCCAAACGGTGAAAAACCGAAGCCGCGTAAGCTTGTCGCAAGCATGTGGCCGGGAATGGACCCACCAGATTCGAATCTTCAAATGGAAGATTAATTGTCGTGGGCGGGCAAAATCCTCTTTGAGGCAACCGTGCAGCGGGCCGTTCCGAATCGCAGTGATTTTCTAGGCGGTATTGCTCGTGACAAATGTCTGCACGTTCCGCCGCCGCCGAGATGCCTTTGGGCCGCTGCACCCAATAAACTGGCGATGATCACTTTACAGAGCTGATAATGGTCAATGGTGACCCCGTTCCCTCCAGGGCTTTCATAGCACGTCCGTCTACCGACTCGTAGACGTCTACCGTTCTGGTACGACCTGGCTCGATCGAGAAATGAAATGACAGAAGAGCGGCCGCAACGTTGGCAAGCGAATGGCGCTTTTGTGAAGCAGACGACACAACCGAAGGACGGGCTACGGCAACTCGGCGAAGCGTGGGACAAACTTTGAAGGAACGCCACGCCGCACACGAGCGATGGCTTTCAGGTGCAGCCTTCTTCAGGTGGCGGACTGAGTGAGGATCCGGGCGGCTAGTTCCTTCTCTTCATTTTCTTCCCTGAGGAAAGAGGAAGACAATGACGATTCAAAAACTGCAAGAACCGAGTTAAAAGCAAGGCATTACAAGTGGCTACTGGGCTAATTGCACTTAAGATAACATGCAGGGTGATTTGTCCTGTGGTGTTGTCCATTGCAATTACTTCGCTGAGCCTGTCATAATTTTCCAGGAACTACTGTATTTACTCGAGTAGTAGCCGCACTGTTTATGAAGAAAACCTGAGGGTTCGCTTTTCCGCGGAGCATGCGGCTTGCCAATCACCGTGATTGGCAGCATGATTGCAGCGGTTTACAGGACAGAGATATCGTCTTCACGCGAAGATACCATCAGTGAAGATTGCATTTCTATGGAGAATTGTGATCTTGATCTAGTTATTCGCTATAATATTTTTTGCGGAACGCAATGATTGGCTGTATATGTGCTCTGTGGGAAAGCAGATGCAAGGGACTTGTTCATAAATAGTGCGGCTATTACTCGAGTAAATACGGTACTGTATTTTCCCAACTATAGACCATATCCTGTGCAAACCAACATCATAAAATAAACCACCCTCTAGCATGACAACCATACAGATTTACACCCTCAACAAGCAACACTTCCATTGCGCATAGCGACATCTGACATAGTGCCACCTGCACTCCCAAAGTGCATTCTCTCCATACAGTACTACTTCAAGGAGACTTAGAATACTTGTACTTTAGTTGAAGTACATTCTCTGAATATATACTTCTACTTTGCTTAAAATACATTTTTCTGGCATTTTCCAAGGAAAGTACAACTCCCGGCTTCAAAGTAGATTCCCCAGATCTGGTCTTGTTAAATTTGTATCACAAAATGATGCTTTGTCAACTTTGAAGCCACTCGACTTTATCCAATATTCGCCCCCATTTCCGAAAATAACTGATGCACCCCCGTTAACCCTAAAGCAATGCATGTTAGTAAAAAAAAAAAAAAAAAAACAAAAAAAAAACATATGGGCTTTATGAAAAATTGTGTTAAAAAGTATTTGTACTTTACTTTGAAAATACATTGTACTTATAGTCTTTTACTTCCAATATGTCGCATCCAGTGTACTTACTATACTTTACTTAAAGTTCATAACCTCTCATTTACTACTTTATTTAATTTCGTTTCATTATCCCTCAAAGGTACATGTGCACCTCAAACTTAACGCCGCCACGGCATTTGCCGTTTCTGACAGTCCCTGCGGCGGCCGATTGAGCTGTCTGAAGAATGTTTGGGTTCC
This sequence comes from Ixodes persulcatus, assembly GCA_013358835.2. Taxonomy (NCBI): domain Eukaryota; kingdom Metazoa; phylum Arthropoda; class Arachnida; order Ixodida; family Ixodidae; genus Ixodes; species Ixodes persulcatus. The sequence continues at coordinate 12,264 of JABSTQ010009613.1, forward strand.
CGATTTCTATCCCATCCTGAGAAGGCATCCCGAATGTTTTGGTGACAAATTTAACAGTAAGTAGCCGATACGAGCTCAATGTTTGGGAACCCAGTGGCAGCGTTAAGTTTGGGGAGCACTGTACATAGAAAGTACACTACATGAGGGGAGACAGGAAGACAAAGTTGAAGAACAGGTAAATCCGGAAAGAAGAAAACCCGGCTGATTAACTCCTCGCCTACTAACAACGAGTGTTACTCGTGCCACCTCTTACGGAGTGTAGACGGGCCAGGAGTGCCACTCGTGTTTCGGTTTTGGTGCTTGTTTAACGCGCCCTCCTGCAGGTGGCAAAACCACCCCTGTTGCTCCATTAACCTTGGGTTGTTTGCTCAGTCGTTCTGCTGTTTGAAAGAGAGAGAACGCTCCACTTAACCGAAAAAGAAGAATCAGTCTCTTGTAAGCGTTCCTGCTAGAACGACATGTCTTTGGCGCACAGGTCCGCTTTAGCCGAGGGAGGGAGGTAAAACATTCTTTTGGAAAGTGATTAATGCTGCAACATCAGGCATATGTGACGACGAATCCCTCAGCCTTTCCAGTTTTTCAGAATCAGATGATACTTTGATGGACAGTGACAGGAGTGATGAAAACGGTGTAAATCCTGCTAGCATTCCATCAACCTCGGCGCCTGCAAGTCAGTGGGACTCGGACCAAAGTCCTGATTTAGAGCAAGATGTCACACCTGGAAGTCAAAGAAATGTTTTGTCTTATTTTAATGCAAATTGCCTGTTTATAATAAAAATTTGCTGTATGTTCCCTTAAAAAAGGATTGGGTAGGCAAGAAGTTAATTAGGAACATGGTGTATACAAATATTGACAACAAAAAAGGGGAAAGAAAATCAAACTAAACAAGAAGGAAACAATGGGTAGTGGTAACTAAATATGGTAATTATTAACAGTTTGGAGGTGTGGGTAGTGGTAACTAAACATGGTAATTATTAACAGTTTGGAGGTGTGCCTTGCAAAGATCTCTAAATTTATCGTGATTAGTTTAGTTTACAATTAATTAAGGAAGAGAAATCCAGTTATTAATGGCAATAGCCAGTGGAGAGTTCTTAATAGCCAGTGGGGAGTCATTTTTGTTCTTAAAAAAACAAAAATAGCATCAGTAGGTTTAGACAAGTGAAAGTTATGATGCAGGTCAGTAACAAATTCGAAAAGCTGGGTCTCACAAGAATAACCCCTCCTGAATTATGCTGATTATTAGATATTAAATTATTTTCTGACAGATAATTCATAATAACAGGCAGAGTCAAGAAGTAACTGCAATTTATTTTTTATTTGCGCAGTAGTATAGATATCATGAAGAGCCCTTTATTACTTTTCAACATAGTAACCTCCCCGCTCGACACGGGTGCGCCAATGCTTCGCCAATGCATAAAAGCTGCGGAAAAAAAAAATCTTGCTGCCGACTCCGGAGCCAGGAATGCACAGTCGCTTTCAAATCATCATCAGTATAAAACTTCTTTCCCCCAAGAGCCCCTTTGAGGGGTCCAAATACAGCCTAAGCTCGTTATAACAGATCTTGATTTTGACCAAGAGTTTGGTCTGTTGTGAGAGGAGTATGTTGTATGCAGATATGAAGCTGAGCCAATAGCATGTAGAGGAAAACCAACTGAACTTCACAAATCGGTATGTTATATCCAAATGTCTGTTGCAACCAGGTATGTCGTAATGAGCGTAGACTGTAGGTAACAAATCACACGGTGCGAGGTCTGGCGAGTATGGTGGGTGCGGAATACACTCCAGCTGCAGTCCTTTGATTTTTTCCACTGTCGTACGTGCCTTGCGAGGGCGCGCATTGTCGTGCTGCAGCAACACCCCTGAGCTGAGCAATCCACAACGCTTTGACCTGATTGCAGGCTTCAACTGCTTCTCAAGCAGCTTGCAGTATGATGCACTGTTCACAGTGAGTCCCTTGGGCATGTAATGTTCAACTATTGGGCCCTTATGATCCCAAAAGACAGTGAGCATTAGCTTGTCCACCGTTGGCACTGTCTTGAACTTCTTGAGCCTCGGTGATGCTGTGTGTCGCCACTCCTTGCTCGCTCGCTTTGTCTCTGGCTGGGTGTAGTGCACCCAGCATTCATCACCGGTGACAATGCGTCGAAGAAAATCATCTCCCTCGGCTTCGTAGCATCGCAGTAGCGTCTCACAAGCATCCATACGCCACTCCTTAAGGTCCGGCGTAAGTTGTTTTGGTACCGACCTGGAGGATACTTTGTGGTACTGCAGAATATTATAAATGATATAGGTGCTTCGAGCCGTGACTAATATCAAATTCTTCAGCCACTTCATCGATGGTGACACGGTGGTTTTGTGTATGAGCCGTTCCACAGCAGAGATTGTGTCCAGCGTCATTGAAGTGTGAGCCTGGCCGGAGCGAGGTGCGTCCGTCAAACTGGAAGCTCCACTTTGAAAATTTTTGTGCCACTCATACACCTGCCGAAGCGATACACAGGCATCTCTGTACTGCTTCAGCATCCTGCGATGAATATCCGCAGGTTTTTCGCCCTCTGTGCCCAAAAATAGGGCAACCGAATGCTGCTCCTCCCTGGTGCATGCTAACAAGGGGGTGGCGATTTTGAAAGTGCTGTGGTCAGATGATATTTCCCATCAAGTCGCCAGGTCGGCGTGCACAGCTCCCTCTTGTGGTATGTTAAAACATATTTGCAGCGCAGCAGTCTATCACTAGCTTCGATTTTTTTACGGCTAAATTGCGGTTACTTTGTGACTCTGCCTTGTATGAAAGAATATGACATGTTCCATTATTCTGCAAGGCACATTAGTCAATGATATGGGTCTGTAATTTAAATACTGTAAAAGACTTATTTTTCGTGGGCTCAGTATTTCGCGATTTAGATCAAAGCTGAAGTTTCGGAATAATTTGCGGGTTCTCATTTTCGCAACGCAGTGGGATCTCAATATAGATTACAATGTGTTTACATTTTACCGGAAATGTTCGCGGGACCCATTTTCCGCACATTGTAGGTGATTCGCGAAATTCGCTAAAATTAGGTTTTCGCGAAAATTACCGTATTTACTCGCATAATGAATGCACTTTTTTCCCCGAAAAATTGACACATATTTTGGGGAGGGGGGCATTCATTACACGGGGTAAAATTTTTTGCATTTACACACTTCGTACAAACGTCATATTAGGTGCCAATATGACACGGCAAGGTACTGTGGCACGTCTCCAGTGATGGAGGCGCACCCACGGCTGGTTGGGGGCGCGCCACAATAACCATGCTTTATAAATTGCAAACCCTTTTTAGGGCGCTTTCAGCGTGCCTTTTGCCGAAGGAAAAGCGCCCTACAAAGCTCACTCAGCACGAAAAGCAACCCGACCACAAAAAGCAACGTCAACGAAAGCGGCGGACGGGGCCCTTAACCTCTTTCTCCTCTCTCGCCCTTGCGCTCCGTTCCTCGAAAAAGTAAGAAACAAACAAAACAATTCTTCCAGTCCGCGCAGTGTTGGCTGTGTCCACACAGCGGCGTTGACTTCGATGCTCCGCGCGCCAATTGCTTGATTGAGCGGATTTTGGTGACCGTGGAGCTGGCCCGACTTCGTTGGCCGGTTTAATAAACTTTTAGGCGGAATTGCGTCGCAATATTTTACGTGTAGGCTTTTCAGATGATGAAACGTAGGACAGCATTGTTTTCTCAACATCGAAATTTGACTGGAGTTGCCTTTTAGCGCTGCATATAAATTCTCCTAAACAATTTGAATATTTTTAAAAATCGGACCAAAGATTGGACTTTTTAGCTTTAGCAAAGAGACGTTTCTTTTATTATTCAAGTTTCTGAGTATACTCATAAACCAAGGTTGATCAGCATTCACCTTTAAAACAACCTGAGGTACAAAGTCTGACAAATATTTTTATATTTTTCTTTGAGCAATATCCAATTAGATTTGACTGTTCTTTCCTTAAAATTCAGCTGATATTCTGAAGCAAAGAACTCAAGAGACTGGTTAAGGGCAGTTTCATTACCTTTGTAATAAACATTAATAATTTTAGGGGTCATTTTTCTACTTACTATTGGAAGGGACATTTCAACCAGGACTAAGTAATGATCGCTTATTTTATCAAGAATACAAACCAATTGTCTCACATCAACAGTCGAGGTAAAAACAAGATCCAAAACAGAATTTATTCTTGCAGGTTCTAGAACTATTTGGGCATTGCGTCAATAAATGTCGACTTGTCTGCTGGAGCCACACAAGACGGCAAAACTGTCTCTTCTTTCCAATCAAAACCCGGATAATTAAAATCACTGCCAAGAGTGACAGTAAAGTAGGGTAAGAGTACTTTGTAGATGTACTTTCCCCAGCACTGTAAATGTATAAAGCAAAACATTGAGCGTAGCACTGCTGGTGACCCTTAGAAGTGCTTTCTCGCCGACACAGTCAATGAGCTTCAACAGGCTTATGGTGTGGACTATGTGCAGGGAACAAAAACTATACCTCCCTGCCCGATCACAAGTTGCTCCAGCTTAGCTCTACGGTGCTGATGGCGTGGCAAGTACACAGCGTGCATTTGTCGCCGTTCACTCGCATCCACGCTAATCCCCGAGGAAAAAACGTTTTGTGTGGACCCACCTTATCCTCAGCTGATCCATCTGAGCCACGAGTCGGTCACGCTTTTCCACGATTTCCAGCATCTCACTCAGGATTTGGCGCTCCTTCTCAATGTCGCGTGGAGACTTCTCTTTATCTGTGCAATGGAGAGATAAAATTACTTTTGCTTCCTTTACAAAGCACCCAAAGGTTTGCAACACAAAACTGCAATAAAACCCATACAAAGAAAAAAGAATGCACATTTGGCACACAATTTTAAGTTGGGCTTCTGGTGCCCTTCAAGGTGTTGTTCAATTTGACTAAAACCAGTATGAAACAATAAACAGTCGCGATGAACAAGACTATGCTGTTTCTTTGTTTCTCACATTTGGCTCATGTATCCCTTCCCTCCAACTTCGTTAAACTGTCGGCGCAAAATCGCATCACCTGTTGCGATTCAGATGTAATGTGTGATGATGTGTGCAATGATAATGCATGTTTTGCTTGAAAGGACTGTCAAATGATTTTAGCCCACCAGTTTAAAACTCTACTTTGTATGGCAACAATGCAGCAGCCTGCGAGGGATTGGTAGTAGAATGCTAAGTAGGTTCCTGCAGCCAGATGTTGCGGTGGCAACCTTTGTGAATCGGAATCGCTATCGGCTGCCTGTTTCATAGTGAGGAATAAACTGCACATGTCTAAACGTCGACGTATGCAGTTCTTTTTTTCAGTACTTGAACCACTGGCACTTACGCTAGCCATAATTGCTGTCTTTCAAGTTCAAAATCGTTGAAAGCAAACTCTGCAAAATTTCATACTTCTCAGCAACAGTTCTTTTTCTTTTCGCCATCTGTCACTTAAGCAATTATTTTCGCCTTGATGTCGAGCGACAAAACTTCCCTTTTGTGCGGTGCACCACCCATTGTACCAAGAAGAACACAACCACTTCCAGCGCAACACTCGAGGCACGAAACGATTTTTGTTGTTGCAGACGCGTAGGAGCTCTAGTTCATTGGGTGTAGGTGCATGTAATGGCGGACTTTTTTTTTTTTCCCACAAGAGGCAGATGCTATGAGGCTGCTCATCATCATCATTACCACCACCACCGGTGTGTACTTTTTTTTATTTTGTGAAAAAGATAACGACCGCACAATTTTCGGTTCTCCCAAATTTTTTTTTTTTTGGACTTTGTTAAATCGAAACTGCGGCGCTAAAGACGTATGCAGCAGTCTTCAAGGGAAGCAAGATAGGGAGAGAAAAAAAAATTTCGTTAGATGGCGAATTTCGTTAGATTGGGGTTCGTTAGGTGGAGGTTCAACTGTAGTACTGTGTGCGATTAAACATAGCTTGCGTTTCAATAATCGTTTATAGCTGGCATTTTATCTAATAAAACAAGTTTTGACTATCAAATGTTTATACGATGGTTCATTCTTGATAGAAGTCGTCGTTTTTTTTGGTTTTTGTTTTTCCGTACCACGAGGCATTTCAGCGTCTTCTGCACGATAAAATATGCTTCCAAGCCCAAATGTTGTTGATAGATTGACTTTTAGCGCACTAGGTGTGTTTTTCTCCACTAAAACTTGTTCGCAAGACAGCAAATACACGCGCGATTCGCTCACTTCCATACAGTACCGCAATGTCCGTCAGCCAACACCCGTGACGTCAGCAGAGGAGCGTACTACGGCCTTGTCTTCTAGGTTGTGTTTCCCCCTCCCCCCCTCCTTTTTTCTTGAAAAAAAAAAGTTCTTTGTTGACCCTGGCTAGCTGGTGCAAGCTGCTACCGGTTATAAAGGGTACAGCCGTTACCGTCTATCCATCCATTAATCTTTTGATGCTTCTCACTTGTCCTGTCTATAACAGTAAAGGATGCCCTTTTCCCACTGCAATTAGTTGTCTTATTTTATACCACCCCCCATCCCCTTGCCCTTCCCCACTGGCAAGGGGCCCCCCATCACTCTGGCGGGTCCCCGAGGGAACTTTGCCACCTCCATGCTTGAGAACCACCATTCTAGCGGATGACTGAGGATTAACTTGCACCACCTGGGGATCTTTTGATGTGCAACCGAAATCTCGGTTACACGGCACATTCTCTGCAACAAGCCTCCATCAGAGTGCAAGCGCCTCATAACAGGTTTCAAACCAGTCAACCACGGATTTGTAGGCCGGCGTTTTGCCTCCGAGCCGCCCAAGTGGAACAGCACGTTCCTAGAATATTCTAGCACATGCTGTTGAAAATGCCCGTTAGGATCCAGTTGGAATTTTCCCATTGGTACCAATTAGATTTTAGAACAACCAATTGGTCACTGCCAACAGGAACCATTTGAAACCCATTCAGTTTCCAAGTGGAAAAATAATTCCAATTGGTGAGACCGACTGGCCAGTGCACTTCCAGTTGGAACCTACCAGAACCAACAGACTGATCTCTCTAAGAGTTTGGCACATGTGTGACTTCGCATAACTTTAGTTCACAGGAGGCAGACAGCGGTGCACAAGAGGGCTCCTGACATCTTGTTCTCAACACACGCGGAGCTCTGGTGAGGTTGGCGCACGTGCTGAAAGACTAAAGTTTCTATGATGCATTGCGGCAACGGTGGCGTAGCCAAACTGGCTGGTAGATCGGTCTATTGGTTCCAATTGAAACCAGTTAGAATTCGAATTGGGTCTAATGGGAATTTTCAGCTGGAGCTCACACATGATGTCTGCTAGGAATGGAAATTTTGACATGGTAGAATGCATAATGCAAAAGCACCATGGAATCTTTCAGTCGGCTCGCATTCAGCAGCCACGGATTTAACTATGGCCACCAATGAATATCCCCTAAACTAAAAAGTGACACGTTCGATATATTGAGTGAAAACACTGTTCACTCCCCCACCCCTCATAGTGGTGGAAAAACAGACGACATGAAGGCATTGAGTCTAGACATTTTTTTTGCTCGAAGCACACCAAGAGCTTCCGAATAATAGAGCAGTCTGAAAAATCAGCAGATTAAAAAAGCTTGCCATTTACCGTATAATCGCGTGTAAGGGCCGCACCAGTGAAAGGGCCGCACCCCCGTATTTAGGACAAAGTATTGCAAAACAAATTACAGAAATTATTCGTGTATGCGCCGCACCCCCTTGTTTTTGAGGCGCGCCGACTGTAATGCCACGTTTCTATAAATATATTTCGCTAGGTGGCGCTAGCCACCGCCCGAGCACGTAGCGGCACGCGTCCGCATCCCCGATATTTGCTCTCCACTCATCCGTATCACCGCATGGCAAAATGGCTGTCAACCTCGATCGTGGTCCGCCGCACTGGCGGGGTGCATTTATGTTGCGGCAAGGCATTGAGAAAAGATGAACGATATGTCAGGTTCCGTGGTAAGCGCGAAGAATGGGGATTCAGCGGGCTCGGCTCGCGCGTGCACTCAGGTTTCCGAACGCCAATGTACGCTCTGGGGAGGTTTCCTTTTGTTCTTCGATTCGTATCAAAGCGTCGTGATTTGTCTGGCGTCTTGATTTGTCTGCCTTTTCGCGCAATCTCAGAGCTATGGGCAAGTACCACTTCAACAGTCATACGGGATTCAAGTCGAAATTTGCCGCGCATGCTATCAAGTACGGCAAAAAAAAAGAAAAAAAGATGCGTATTGCGCAGTATGTAAACTAATTAAATCCGACTGACGACCGAGTCTGGAATCCGGAGTGAAGGCGTTTCCAACCAGTGCAGCCGAGCGCGCTCATGTCCGTTCATTTCAAAATGTGGATACAGATTTTTTTTTTTTTTTTATACGTGTATGGGCCGCACCTCGAAAATTTGCCCTCAAATCGGGAAAAAATAGTGTGGCCCTTACACGAGTTTATACGGTATTGCGTCTAAGCGAGCTTAGAAAAGCCATAAATACCGGGTGGATCAAGGAGACGGCAGGCTCTTTAAATCGACCGCAAAATTCGGTTTCTTAACCTATCGCGCTACGACTTTGTGCAGCGCTGCCCACAGATGGTGCATTTTTTTTGTAAAATTTACAAAGAGCAAACTTACCTGAGGAAAAAGTAAAGAAAGAAAAAGGCTTAGGTCCTATGGAAACGCAGCGACGCCACCGGTCTGCAAACAACACGGCGCCGTTTCGCACGGGAGACAAGAGAGGGCGCAAGCGGTCACGACGCCAACTGCTGCCAACGAACGGGCAGACGACGCCGAGAGCCGGCGTATTTAGCAGACAAGGAACTGCAGTTGCTTGTTGTTACCGCGCCTGTGATTGTTTCTGCGACTGTCGCCGCCTGCGGAACGCGCGCTGCTTTTGAGTCGAAAAGATTGTCTGCTAAAGACGCTGGCTCTCGACGCCGTATGCTCGTTCGTTGGCGGCGTTCGTTGCGCCATCTCTTGTGTCCCGTGCGAAACGGCGCCGTGCTCTTTGAAGACCGGTGGCGTCGCTGCGTTTCCATAGGAGCTAAGCCTTTTTCTTTCTTTACTTTTTCCTCAGGTAAGTTTGCTCTTTGTAAATTTTACAAAAAAAATGCACCATCTGTGGGCAGCGCTGCACAAAGTCGTAGCGCGATAGGTTAAGAAACCGAATTTTGCGGTCGATTTAAAGAGCCTGCCGTCTCCTTGATCCACCCGGTAGTGCCTTGCTCCAGGCTATGCCTATGTGCCTTGTTTCAGGTTACGCCTCCGTTTGCGTTCGGCACTACCGTATTTACTCGCATAATGAACACGCTTCTCTTCCCGAAAAATTGACACATATTTGGGGGGGCGTTCATTACACGGGGTAAAAGTTTTGCATTTACACACTTCATGCAAATATCATATTAGGTGCCAGTATGACACGGCAAGGTACTGTGGCACATCTCCAGTGATGGAGGCGCACCCACGGCTGGTCGGGGGCGCGCCACAATAACCATGCTTTATAAATTGCAAACCTTTTTAGGACACTTTCGGGGTGCCTTTTGATGAAAGAAAAATGCCCTACGAAGCTCACTCAGCCCAAAAAGCAACACGACCATTCTTAGGCGATATATATTGCTAGTATCCAGCGGGCACGCTCAGGTATATCTACGACTACGCGTATAAGAACTCGTACGAAGTCCAACCCCCGACCGGGGAAGCACGCTCGCACGATCAATCAAGTTTCGTTCACGGAGACAAGTACTCATACGAAGTCCAACCGCCGACCCCGAAGCCCGCTCGCACGGATCAAGTTTCGTTCACGGAGAGGCTACCAGACACTCTCAGCCTACAGCGCAGCAAGCACTTCACTGTGCCGTTCTGTTACAGATTAAACAAACGCATTTACCCGGAGTATGTGAAATTAGGCCTAACCACTTTCACGATTTCACTGTCCAAAAGCGGAGCACAGACAACGGCTTGTTTGTTGACATCAATGCATCCGATAGGCGAAGAATGTCCGGGGCTCGGCAATTCCTCGACCCAAGCTTCGTCAAGTGTGCGCGACACTCGGTTTCACGGTTGATCACTTCCATAACTACCGCAACTACGCACTTGCAGCCATTACCCATTACGAGAGTGGCTCGGCTTGGCTTGACTTGGCCTTACTGCTTGGCGGCAAAAGAAAACTGGCTTGGTGGCTTGCTAAATTGGACGCAATTCGAGACTTGCGGATCCGAAAATTCGAGGTGCGTTGATTACGGGAGGGAAAAAAAAGTCCAAATATTGATGCCCGTTGAGGGGGGTGCGTTTACCGTATTTACTTGCACAATGAACGCACTCGCCTAATGAACGCACCCCCCAAGTCGGCTCTCAAAATTTCGACTTTTTTTTCACTCGCGTATTAAACGCACCCCCAACTCCCCCCAACTCGGACGTCAAAATTTTGAGCCCCTCCCCCACCCGCGCGCGCGAAATGAAGGCACTTTTCTATCCTGGTGCAGTGAGGTCGCGAATGCATGGACAGCTTGGGCGAACAAAATGCCTTGCAAAAGGCGTTAAAAAAATAAAAAAAGATCCAACGGAAGCAAGAAAAAAAAACATGGAGAGGAGCTTTTTTTTTTTCTTTTTGCGCAGCACGGTCTGGACTTCGGGTTGCGCGCCGCCCGCAAGGAGATAAAAAAGAGAAGCGGAGAAGCCCTCGCCTAAGCAAAGCGAAACAAAACAACTTGCGAAAGGCAGCAAAAAAAAAAAAAACAATCCACAGAACCAGGAGAAAAGAAAAAAAATCATAAAGAAGAGCTTTTTTTTTTCTTTTTTCTTTGCACAGCGCAGTTTGGTCCCGGGGTTGCGCGTCGCGCGCAAGGAGATACGAAAGAAAAAGAAAAATGGAGAAGCCCTCGCCTAAGCAAAGCGCACATAATGAAGGCATCCTGCCCTCGCCTACTCCTCGCACATTGGAAAGAGGAGCGAGAAGCCCTCGAAACGAACACACTTCTCTATCCCGGTACACCGAGGTCGCGAATGCATGGGCAGCGTGGGCAAACAAAACAACTTGCAAAAGGCGAGAAAAAAAACAAAAAAAAAAACCAAACAACACGGAAGCAAGAAGAAAAAAAAAAAACATGGAGAGGAGCATTTTTCTTTTTTTTTTGGGCATCGCAGTTTGGTTTTGTCGAGTCGCGCGGCGCCGCGAGCAGAGATAAGAAGTTAAGTCGATTTTTCGGGATGAAAGCTCCGTTCATTATGGGAGTAAATACGGACGCAAAAATTTCACTTCGCGTAATGAACGCCCCCCCCCCCCCCCAACTTTGCATCGATGTTTTCGGAAAAAAAAGTGTGTTCATTCTGCGAGTAAATACGGTATTATGCGAGTGCGTTTATTATGCGAGTAAATACGGTATCTGTTAAGTACAAACCACATGGAAGCGATTTGACGAGCAACGAGACAAGCAACGGCGACCTGCTTCACTGTCACTCGGTCAGTCGCGCAACGAGGCAAACGACATGAAAGCGATGGGAGCAAGCAATCAAGACGATGAGCGACGTTTTCTAAAAATCCAAAAACTGAGCGACGCGACGGGCGCCAGTGAGAAATTTCCGTTGCTCGTCGCTGAATCTCGTTGCTGTCCCCGTCGACTTCAAGCTATCCGAAACATCAGTCGTGAATGTGCACTATTGCTATCGGGTAAGTCACGGCTCCTCCTTTAGGTACGAAATATCTAACAAGTCCGAATTTTCAGCGTCTGAAAAATCGGTTCGGCAACTGTAGTATCCATAAAATTAACCCAAGGTCTTTCACATATTCCGCAACATTGCTTACCGTCCACAGCCATTCGTTCTCGCATCTCTTGCTGCAGCTTGGAGTGGTGGTTTTCGAGTTCCAGGTCTCTCACCCTGCAAGGCAAAAAGATATGGATCATGACACAGACACGTAGCACACCGAGTGCACAATGCTGTCAATGTGTACACTTGTTGTTTACCACTGCTGAACGTAAGTCAATCTTTTCATGAATATGTTCTGCACGCCTACTCTTAACCGTAGCGTAAATAGAGCCAATTGCGGCGCTTTAGGAAGAACAAGAAGCGAACGAAGAGGCCCCATTAACGCTGGGACTTGGTAACGATCTGCACGGAGATTCTGGGCATTCGAATGCAATGTTCAATGCCTCGGCGCAAGCCACTTTTCCGGCTTCCAACATTGTCTGCACCTCGTCTTGTGATAAACCGCTTTAAATAGCCCCAATCATCTGCAGCACAGTCTGCGGAAGAGCAGATGCACGGGGCTTCTTCATAGAATGGTCGACTAGCATTCGGACATACGTGGTGGAACCTCGGTAATGCAAAGTCTCTCGGGTCCCAAAAAACATTTGCATTAAACGAGTTCTTAAATTATTTAAAAGGAAGTTTAAATATGAAGTGCAAACCTTGGTAGCGCAAGCTTGTGACATTTTATGGGGAACTCAATGTAAATACACAAAGTAATTGTGGAAGTACCCTTTCCGCGTTCCGCCGTTTGCATGCCTAAAGTAATGGTCTTATGAAGACTCAGCGGGCACATTGTCGCACTAAATTCTCAGCCGTCACACCAAGAATTATAGTCTACTCATTTCCTTCGATGAAGCAAACGCCACTACACTCACTGTGATTCTGATTTCTTATGTTGATTGAAGCCACATCCATAAGTGGTTCCACTATGGATGACCATGCTCAGAAATGTAGCCCGTGGCTCGTTTGCCGCGGTAAAAGCCACAAACCGGGAACAGCAGAGCACAAAAGAATGAAACAGCAAACATGGCAAACCATGAATGGCTACAAAGTCACCGCAAACCGAGGAGACAAATGGGCTTTGCAAAACGCACAGATCAGCAAATGGAAAACAAAATCTTTCAGCCTTTTCAATCTGGTGAAGAAGAAGAACAGCGAAGCTGTAGTATGGTGAGACAACCTCAAGGACGGCTTCTTGGACGACCTCAAGGACGACGCTGTGAGGACGAAGTATAGGACGACCTCAGGAACGACCTCAGGGACGACACCTAGGACAACCTCAAGAACGATGTTTAGGACAACCTCAAGGACGACCTCAAGGACAACTTTTAGATGACCTCGAGGACTACCTCAAGGACGACTTCTTGGACGACCTCAAGGACGACGCTGTGAGGACGACATCTAGGACGACCTCAAGGACGACGCATAGGACGACCTCAGGGACGACCTCGAGGACGACGCCTAGGACGACCTCAGGGACGACGTCTAGGACGACCTCAGGGATAACACCTAGGACGACGTCTAGGACGATCTCAAGAGCGACGTTTAGGACAACCTCAAGGACTACTTCTAGGACGACCTCAATGACGACTTCTAGATGACCTCGAGGACTACCTCAAGGATGACTTCTAGGATGACCTCGAGGGCAACCTCTCAAACAACCTCAAGGATGACCTCAAGGGCGACGTCTAGGACGACCTCAAGGGCGACGTCTAGGACGACCTCAAGAAGACTTCTAGGACGACCTCGAGGACAACGCCTAGAGAAATTCAGCCTTTCCACTATGGTGAAAACCAGAGTGGAAAAGCTGGAAATGTTGCCGCCATCTATGAGCAACGGCGGCAACCAGAGTTTTGTGTCGACATTTATTTGGTGACGGACACGAAACTGGGGTAACTAGCCCTTAACAGCTCCGCTGTAAAAAAACAAAGGCTCGCCACGTTCGTCACTGCTGCCGAATTGGAGTGCCAACTTGTGCCACTTGGGGGCTTCGAAGCAACCCAGAAAGATGAAAGCGGCACATTAACCAAGCAGGTGTGTGCCAGGGGCTCCAATTATCCGGTTACACTCCTGTGAAAAATTACACCACCATGGAAATTCTCCCAATTATCCAGGATTTTGAATAAACTGATAGAGAGTTATTGAAGTTCTAGGTTTGCTATCTCTGTGGTAAATCAAGAAAAAAATACTGCTGCCGAAATCGCAGTGCCGATTGTTTGTGAAATGTGATAGTATTTCGCACCATCGTGTGCAGCGTAAATATTTCTGCTAAGAACTGCTGTAAAATGTCTAGAAACATTTTTCATTGACGTCCATGAACTCTTTTATCACATTTAATGTCAATTAACATAATTTTCTGATCTAACCATCTACTTCCTGTAGACGGAATCCCACGACCTACCAATGACTTTGTTGTAGCATTAGTGCAATTCAAATGCTTCTCTCTTAGTATACAAAAAATTGACCGCATCTCCACGTGGTGAGTGATGTTAATTGGGGCGAAGCTCTGGTGGTGCTTGTCTGCGTAGACGCTGAGCCGCAGCATGCCGAGCCTTTCGTTCGTTTTCATCCATGTCAGAAAGAGAATGTGAGGTATGGAACGTGGTTATATACGCATTTGAGCATTTGACCGCAGTGCCCTCTCGTCTATAAACATTGAGCCAATGCCTGCAAAGTTTAACGCGATTATATACACATTTGACCGCAGCACCCTCTCCTGTATAGACGTTGAGCGGCTACATGCAACGTTACATCCATGACATCTCCAGCTCTCGAGTTACTACCACATCTCAGAGCCCCCTACTCGTCCCGCAGTCGTGGCCGAGTGGTTAAGGCGATGGACTAGAAATCCATTGGGGTCTCCCCGCACAGGTTCGAATCCTGTCGACTGCGTAAACATTTTTTTTTTTCTTTTTTCATTTTTTTTTTATCATTTGCCCTACACGAGCACGTGAGCTCACGAGCAGGAGCACGAGCACTGGACGCCAGACGGACGGATGGACGGACATGGCTAGCCCCTAAGGAGCTTCGCCCCTAAAAGTCAAAGCCACCTGCTTATGTGACGTCCACATTTTGTGGTGTCGGTTGGCGAAAGAAAGCTGTCGCATTTCATAATCACCGCTTTGCAAGTCTCCCCTTTGGCAGTGGTTGAGAGTCGGGCTCATAGTCGTGGGGTCAAGGGTTCGATTCCCTTTAGGGGATGTTCGGTATTGTGATCTTTCTTCACACTTTATCTCCTGACCACTCTCCTGCGCATGCACGAAGTCGCTGGTTACAAACAGAAGGACGGACACGAAAATGCATAGGGTTCGCTCGTAAGTGCTACGCATTTAAATGCCACGTAACACACTTTACAAAGTTCCGAGCCTCCCAAAACTCTCTCACAAAGGTTCGGCAGTTCACCGACCTGATGAGGAGTTCCTGCTCCTCCCTCGAGAGTTTGTTCTTCTGCCGCATCAGCCGGAACAAGACTTGCGTCAGGTCCTTCTCGTCCGTCCGCAGATCTGCACAACGAATCAAACGGGACACGACTTAGGCATGGTCAGTCCACGTCAGGATTCTGTAGCTATTACAAACCTCGCTCCAGCTAAATTCCCAATGCAACAAACATACTCGGCATTCAATTGAAGTTTGCAATACTTTCTCAATGTAGTGAACTGGCTCTGAGCTGCAGTTTCGATTTAAATGTCTGTTGATTGTAAGCACACATGCCGACAGCCTTTGTGAGAAGCCCAGAAATAACTCTGCTGACATACATTTCAATTCTCATCCAAATACAGTTGGCAGCAAAAGTATGCGGGGCACAGGAGCACCAGTCGAAATGACTGGTTGCATCTTCTGACGGCACGCGGCCGCTCTCTAGATTCACGCTTTGAGAATACGCTTCCTTTCGTGCTCGCAGTTGCGTCTATTTCACTTGATTTCGTCCGATGCTTTGTCGGCTATCATGCCGTGCGTTCGCCTCAGCCACCATGATGGGTGACGAAGCTCGCATGCTACTGATAACATTTCGCAGCAGCTTGCGCCAGTCCCTGTTATCTTGCGGGCGGAGGACGGATGCAAGCAAAAAAAAAAAAACGAGCGCGAACACGAAAGAAAGCATATGCGCAAAGCCCGAGTCTTGAGAGCGGCAACGTGCTGTCAGAAGGCGCAACTAGTCTTTTCGGCTGGCACTCCCGTGCCCCGCAAACTTTTGCTGCCGACTGTACAGTGATCCTAATCGCAACCGAGAATTTTTTAAATATTAGCTACAACGAAAATATTTCTCCCGTCATGGAATGGAAGGTGAAATCTGCTGTTTCATTAGCTACGAAGCATTCCTTTTGGTCTTCCTTCTTTCGTCTCCTATACTGGGTGATCCCACGAGAGATCAAACCTGCAGGTCCACTCAGCATTTTTATTCTTTCTGGTTTTTTTATATGTGATGTACACACAAATGAATCGCACGAAACTGAACTCTTTTTCTCGAAAACGCCTTTTCACTACGAGAAAAAAAAGGTTTCAAGATTACGCGACGGCTCTGCTCTCACTGTGGACTGCACTAGTTGCCACCTTTGTGGTCCTGTGGAAGGCAGGCAAAGAGTGGTAGGCCAAAAATGTTTCCTGTTTCATGTTACACACCAAAGTTTAAGTCAACTGCATGCAATTATTATGTGCTTTATGAATTAAAAAAATATATAAAAAATTCATAACTTTAGACCAGGTGCAACAAATACACTAACTTTAAGGCCTTCTACCTCAATATCTATGGCATCAGCGACTTTGAAAACTATACATAATATAGGCCAGGGCATCTAAATTATGCCTGCGAAATATGAACATCCAAGAAAAATAGAAACATAAAAAAAAATAATTTGAAAAAAAAAACATTAAAAAAAAATACCCATATTGAAAAAACAAGATAAAAAAAAGGTCTTGATTTTATTAAAACTCCGGCGTACAACTCTCCTTAGGCAAGGCAAAAAGAACGTAAAAAAACATGTCGCGCCATTTGCTTGGTACAAAAGTTCTAAGCGGTCAAAGTGGCGGTTGCGAAGCATCTTGATTCCGACGTTTTTCGCTTCACCCCGCTGCTGATATTATCACGAATGACAAGTGATGAGGCGATAATAACTGAGGAAACTGAACGTTTAATGGGGCGAACTTGTGCCCAAAAATAAAAATGGAACAGAAGAGAACAGAGCGTCGCGGGCGTCGAGGTTGGCGTGACAGCACAGTCGAACGCTGGGGCGAAACTGACTGCAGATCATTACGCGGACCGCCCCTTATGTACACGCGCTGTCTTCTGGAACAAGACCTAGAAGGTTCGGCGACTAGAACATTCGCACCTCAAACAGGCGACAGAGTTCTCGAATTCACCAGAACATTAAACTGCAAGAATAAATAAAAAGTCGCGTAACTCCCGGGAATCGAACCCTGGCTCTTCGCGTGGGAGGCAAGCGCGATAACCGTTAGGCCACGGCCGCGCTGCCTATCTGGCGCGCGGCAGTATCTTTTTCTTTTAGGAAAAAGTAACCTTTTTTTTCGCCACAAATAAGAAATTTATCTGCTGTAGCTTGCTGTAATAAAAAATATCTTTCCAGATTTTTTTTCTTTTTTTCTTGTGGTTGTTCACGGGCACTCATGAAAGTTTACGCTCCTTGATCGCACTTGTGTCTCGTTTATTAAAACTGTAAGGAATAAAAGAACCACGACTCGGGAACAAGGCTACAGGGCGCTTATGAAGCCAAGGAGGAGGATTATTTACGTTTGCCACAACGTGGTTCACGGTGGTGGCTGTCGCTGTCAGGAGCTGGTAAGATATTTGAGCTCACGTTTACCACGAAGCACAGGAGCAAACGTGCACATCCCCCTTGGCTCCGCTGTAACTAAACGAGACTCGAGTAGACTTCAGCCTAACTTCCGCACGAGCAGTTGTCCATGCGCTTCTTTCCATACGTCTAAAAACGTAACAACGACCTAAATATGACGGCTCTCGTTAGTGCCTCCCCTCTGAAGAATATTTGGAGAATCCACAACTCACTTGAGTTGTGGATTCTCCAAATGACCGCATCTGTGGATGCGGTCACTTGACCGCATCCACAGATGCGGTCAAGTGATACACGCGTGTAGTAGGAGATCCTTTTTTTAATAAGCGTCCCCTTTTTGATAAACGGCATTTCTCCAAGCTGAGGCTCTGCTTTCTCTAAACAGAGCTTCGATAGAAGGAGCACATTCTCTAAAAAGTGTTTCGATAAAATGGCATTCCATCAACCGTAGTAAACCCGAGTTTGATGATGCATTATTGTTTCCGCAGTGGCTCAATGCGTCGTCCCGTCGGAACGTGGAGGCGGCTTTCTGCCGGGCGCGTGGGCGCGATGACTTTGAGCGGTTGAGCCGGATTTCGTGAGAGCCTAGTAACAGCAGTTATTGACCTTTGTCTTTGCAAAATATGCTTACAAAAATATCTGCATGAGTAGAAACACGTTGCCCCACAGCACTAACTAAACCTCTCAAACTTTCCGGTGCACAACGCGCGGAATAGTAGCACGAATGCACGCCCGAACCGTTTGGCAAACCAATTCGGAACGGTTCTTTTATTTTGCACCGGTTCAGGTTCAGCTCCAAAATGGCGCCGAACATTTCGGTTCGGGTTCTGTTCCGGTTCGGTTAAAATAGCAGTTCAGTTCTGGTTCAGTTCCGGTTCGACACCCTGGTGTGTGCTCCAAGTGTGCTGGACAGCAGAGCACACACTAGTTGGGTACAAACGCTATCATCATCCTACAGCGATACAATTTCGGTTTGGCCCGCAAATCAAAAAATTCATATTGTAGCATAAATAACGGGCACACACAAAAAACAATTTTGACGAAAATCTATTTTGAGACACTCATGTCCAAACAGGTAGAAAAAAAAACCTTTTTTCCTAGGTTCAGTGTTTCTTTAACAGAAGGACACTGAGACAAGCTAGTCAAAGCTGTGGCAAAGCTCAGTGGTAACGCGCCGGCTACATGCGCAGCAAACCCAGGATCGAATCCTGCAGGAGGCGGGCAATCTTTTTCTAGGATTTGGCAACGTCGACGACAAATGCCTTATGCCTATGCTCTACTATGAAAACTACAACTTCAACAACTACAGCAGACGACGTTTCCAGCAGTGGGAAGAGCTCATTAGAGCTGTCGCTGTCAGTCTAAGCTCGAGAACCCCTGGACTCGCCAGACTACTCACCCTCGTCCTCATCCTCCTCTCCCCTGAGGGCCCTCTCGATGAGCACCCCTCTCCTCTCCAGGGCCCGGAGGCTAACCTCGATCTCCTCCAGGCGCCTTTGGATCTCCTGGGCCGTGCGCAGCCGCTTGAGCTCCTGCTGACGCTGAACCCGCAGAGTCAGCCGCTCCAGCCTTCTTTGGTCTACCGCCTGCACGACTCGACGAGGAAGGGCGGCCACTGTTTAGCACTCCCGGTCCCGGCATCGCTCGCGTGACAGTCTGCTGAAATTCTGGAGAGCCGTCGGAGCTTTTCTGAACCCACTTCCCTCCTCAACAAAAGCGTCTACCCCGATTACCATATTTTCCTGCCTGTAAGTTGAACCCCTCTATCAGCGGCAGTTTTTCTGAAAAAGTTGGTAAGTCACACAGTTACGGAGTGCTGCGGTGGACGGCGTGCGTAGTTGCCGCAGCTACTGACTTGTGCCCCCGTGCTTCAAACTGTCTTCCGAGAGCCGGAAGTGCGGGCCAGCGACGGGTGTTCTGCCGTTCCTCCTTTCTTGTAAATAACAATAAGGCCTACGTCTTGCGCGGTTAAAACGCACAATCGAGGGAAAAACTGCGACTTATACGCTGGAAAATATGGTTTGTTTCTAAATTCTCCACCTTTACTGGGCTTTCCCCGAAGCTACATGCCCTGCCACTGGACAGAGCAGAAGTGGCTGGAGCCGATCCAGTGTTTGATCTTCAACAAACAGCATATTCTCGTCGGGTGAGCTGGTGGCGACAGAATGCACTTCTAGCTTTGCAAATGCATTACTGGCACTGACACCACCTTGAAATACCTTGCGCTACACACTGACATATTTCTAAACACAAACACAATTGAAAAAAAAAAGCAACAACTTGTGTTTTAATGCACTCCAATCCCACTGCAAAAGATAAACCCAAAAATATTGCCAACAAACGTCTTTTCAGCTTGCATAGGTCGACAGAATTAAAGCCTAAACAATGATACAACCTCCGAGAAGCACTTCTAGGCTATACGGCGAGCAAGTGCTCAAAAATTCGTCTTCGGCGCGTCAGGATGCAAAGAGGGGCATGCCGATCAGCCTACGAGAACAGGTAGAGAATGTGCCGTGACAAGGCAGCCAAGCTCGCACCGTCATTGGTAGAGGTCGGGGGTAAACAAAGGCATGAGGTGCGCATGGAGCAGACGAACTTGCACGCTGTATAGTCCCCGAGAACTCGAGAGAGGCAGGGCGTGGAGAGTCTAAAACATCACGTTATCATTCTGCAGCTAGTGAGATGGTGGCATTGGGCGATAAGGAAGCCAGGAAACAAACCGTGATGCAAAAACTTAATAAGCTAGACCCTGCATTTCTTTCGCTGTTGTCAGTGACTATAGCTGGCATGCCGAACCAAAATCGCGGGTCGAAGAAAACACGCTCACCTTGCCCTTCTTGTCGGAAAGTGGGCCGTACTCGGCAGCAGCGTCCATATCTCTGTCGTCGAAGTCCAATAAGCTGTCTTCCTCTGCACAAAATAATGGCAAAATAAAAAAATAAAAAACAAGAACTAAGTATCTTCTAAATTCCTCTTCAGAGACATCAGCCTAATTTCCACCAAAAATTTAAGGTGGCTATGGCAGTTCGTACTTGAAACACTGTGCTGGCACCAAGAAGAGTCCTTCAACCTGTACCTATTTATTTATTTATCTATCGTGCCCACCCATAGCCAAGAGACTGAAACAACAATGCACTAAGTTCACAAAAAAAACCAAAAAAAACTAAAACATATCTAAAGTGGCAATATACACTGTTTCAAAATGTGCCTAAATACTGCTTTTGAACAACGTAAGGTCATCATGAAAAACACCAACAAGAAATGTGCCCAGACCGCAGAATGAAAGACCACTTGGCGTCATATATCTTAATAAAACAAATCAAATTGTAAAACAGACAATCATGACAGCTTGCCAGTTACAACAAGCTGAAGGATGACTGCATTTCATGTTGACTGAGAGTCCTAACCAATTTGCAAGACACAGTTGAACCTCGATTTAACGAAGCCACCGGGACCCGCTAATTATTTCGTTAAATCGGAAACTTCGTAAAATCGAGGAAGTGAGACCTCGCGCATAGGCTGTGCGGGGAATCCGAATTTGTTCGTTAAATCGAAAATTTGTAAAATTGGGTTTTGTAAAATCGAGGTTCAACTGTATATTAACTGATGGGCACTAAGAATAGGGCTGTTAACAAGCTGCAAGCGATAGTTCAAAGCTAGCAACCTATGCTAGGCTGATGAGCTGTACTAGAAAGGGGGGATCAAGAATTTGTCTGCCTGACAACAAAGCATAACATATTTCACTTATAGTCTCTCAGGCCAGCGGTAAATGGTAACTTTCAACATTCCATTAGCACAAAACATGGGGAGTGTATTCCTACGCAGCTCACATATTACAACATGGAGCATAAATCTTATCAACAACCTCTTTCTGAGCAAAAAAAATAATGTTTTTGCCCAAAAAAGTTTGACGAACACATCTCACAGTTTTCAGTAACCTAACGACTAGAAAACAATGTTACATTTCTAAATTCAAAAACGATTTTGTCCACAAATAAAATCATTCTTTGTTCCAGCTATGCTTTTCACTGTAGAAGGGTGGTGAGCTGGGCTAGTTGGTAAGCATTACACGCGGTTAAAGTGAGCGATCAACGTAAGGAAACTGTAGAAGAGTACAAAAGACAGGATAGCCGCTGAACTCACAACTCAATATTTTGTCCAGAAGAGAAGAAGAAAGAAGATGACATATAACAAATGGGCACGTGCTCATGGCCCCGAGAACTCTAGGGCACGGGGTAATGGCTTTGGAGCATTGAAGCATTCAAAAACAGAACTTCCTTTTCAGGTAAGAGTAAAAAGAAAGATGGCTCACGCAGTGCTCCTCAGACCTTGTACAATATATGCCTCGTAAATTTTTCTGGAAAGTTTTTCCTTATATCGACCTATAACAGCGGTGCTGGCCAGATTCGGAGTACATGTACAGGCTTGACAGCGCAGGGGCAAGTGAACCCCACCGTTGACTTCATAGACAGGTTATGTTCACGTAACCTATCATTACTTTCCTGTCTGTCCCACGTACGTTCTACCACAAGTTAGAAGAATGCTGTATAGTACCGTGCGCAAGGTACAGGGCACAAACTGCATAGCATGTTTCTTTTTACATTTCATTCGTGATACTTTGTCCAAATTTAAGTGCACCTTGAAACAAATCTGGGCCATTTTTTGAGATGCAGAAAAAACAACTGGAACTTGATATCTTTGGGCAAAGTTGTGCAATACCTTGTGCAAGTATGAAACCACCACAACCCATTTTTTCTCAACATTGCACTTACTACCTTCTTCTCCCTTTACCTTTTTTAACCAAGGATTGCACAACCTCATTTAACACCTGCCACGTAAACCCGGATGACCGGAGCCACTCAATTTGTGCCTTGAAGCTGTCATTAATGTTATGTAAACACGACTTTTTAAGGCTGATCCTAAATATGAAAGAGCTATACCCCTTTTAACAATTTTTGAGTGCGCTGACGAGTGATGCAATATACCCGTTTATGAACGTGGGGAAAAGAACCAGCATAAATGGTTAGTGTGAAGTGAGAGCGATAGGTCCAGAAATTGTTAGACATCTTCCTTGGGCTCTTCACAGGTGAATCTAAGACCAAAGCTACACTTATAAAAAATGTCCATAACACTGGTGACTAGATCATTTCCCAGGCGATTGTCAAGCAGAAGTAGAAAGTCATCAACATATCGGAACACTTTTTTCACATGAGGTCCAAGGGCATGTCTCCTGTTTCCTGCATTCTTCTACAGTTTCCTCACGTTGTTCGCTGACTTTAACCATGTGTATGCTTTTCACATTTATGTAAACAACTTCTTGAGGACCAGTCATGACAAAAGTGCTCCTTTTGAAGTTATACAATATATGAGAGAGAACAACCCGTCATGCTGACTGTATTTTCCCGTGTATAAGTCAATTTTGTTTCCCAAAATTTCCGTCAGTGATTTTTATACAACGGTCTAATATACTTTTTTTTTTTTTTTTCTGTAAGTATGGGCCTCAACTGCGAAAGTTTACAACAGAGGTTATGTTTCTCATTCAATTCATTGACGAGAACATCGAAACTTGCTTTCTCTTGTGCATATATATTGCGATCGTAATACACATTTGTGGGGTTTTCAATGCAGTTTCGCCGGGCCGACCATAGAAACATGGGTGCGACTTAAGGCTTATTCACACGATGCATCTTTTCAACGCGCCACAGTTTAGCGAAACCAAGATTTCGCGAAATCGGCCTGTTCACACGTAGAGTTTGACGCGCGAAACCTGTGACGTATTGACTCACGAGAATTTCGCCAAACCTTGTCATCTGCACCAGGAATACCAAGCGTTTCGCATCAAAATGATATGAAGTACGCACGGTGTGAAGAGACAGTCTGTTTTATTAATACCACTCAATGAACTTCGTCAGATTCGGCTCACTGGGGTTACTAGTCCTGCCAAACCCGGGAAAGACCGCGAACGTCAAAGAAGAGACAGATTATCTCAAAGCATTTCGGACATTTTGGCACCGCTAATAAAGAAAGTTATCCCCACTCATCATGTTTATATGCGCTGCTTGCACTCGTCGCGACTGTTGATGAATCTGCACCGCGCCACCAACCCGTACTGTAGGCGCCGTTCACACACAGCAACCGAGTAGGACCAAGACCCGTCGCCCGTACGCACCACTTCTCCGCTTGTCGCTCGCCATGTTTGTTTGTTTTCTTTCGGCTTTGGCTCGGATACGGAATCGGCCGAAAATCAGACTCCTCCAAAAGCTCGCTCCTCCTCGAAGGTCAGACGTCATAGCGAAGTCGAGCGGCCATTGGCAGCGTCCGCGTTTCTCCTTCGGGTGATTGACAGGCCTCGGCGAAGTTTCAGCGAACAATTGCTCCAGAAGCGAGGAACACGCGCCACTTTTTTCGGAGGCGCGCCACTTTTTCGGTCGCGTTCAGACGGAGAATCTGGTTCCCGAAACCTAGTTTCGCGACACAAGATTCGCCAACAAGATGCATCGTGTGAATAGACCTTTATATAGACCGGAAAATACGGCATTTGAAGCACCTGCCAGTCATTAAGCAAATTCTCGTCTCAACCTTGGCTGGAAGTTTAAGTTCTAGTCTCTTAACCCCTTAAGTGCCTTGGACGAGCTGAGTTCGTCAGCCACTTTCTGGCTAAAAATGACGTGGACGAGCTCAGCTCGTCCAGTGGTTTTTTCGGTTGCCCTCAATGCCACGACGAAGCTAGGCTTGTCCGAGTAGTTTTGCGGTGCTGATCATAGGTGGCAGCACTCGTATTAGTTGGCAAATATTTTCTTCGCCTCCACTGATTTTTGCGTAATAAACTTTTTAAATTTTATGTGTAATACTAGAGGAGTAACAATTCAAAATAAAAAAAAATCTGGCACTTTTAGGTTACTTTTGGAAAAAAAAATTTGGCACTTAAAGGGTAACTGCAAAGAAAAAAAAGTGTTTTTTAAACAGCCTAATTGGGACAAGCATTTCACAAAACAAATGTTCCGTGAAAAAAATAATTTTTTTTAGCAATATTTACGCCACAGGACGTAATTTAGTCGGAGTCAGAACCTCTCCACATTTGAAACTCCCGCTCTTTCGACCCCCGCGGAGGAGAAGTACGCCCCGCCCCTCACTCTCCTTGCGTTGCGGAGTTGAACGACGCAGCGTCTCGACTTCCGGTAAGATCTGGCAACAATGCACGTTAAACATGGCGCCGGTATCTGCGCGGTTTGCGAGCTCATAGCGAAGACGTGACCGGAGAAGTGCCCCTGTGATGTTCGCGGAAGACAGAAAGTATCATTCGTAATCGTCGTGTGTGCTTTGAAAGCGAAGGAAGTCACAGGGTCCACGAGTGCGCAACCACAAGCCAAGGTTCACGACAGCGCTGCGTTGACTTCGGCGATCTCGTTCTGTCTGGTGCAACACGGCGATGCGACAAAGAGCTGAAATGTTCTTGGTGTGTGTGGTGCGGTGCTTGGAAGTAGACACCCACACTAACACGGAGCGCAAATAGGTTTTGTGGGGTTGATGTTTAATGGGTTCAGTCCCGTCGTCGTCAGCTGATCCAGTCAAACTGGTCCGGGAGGACGCAGCGAGCGTTTTTAAAAGTAAATCTTCCTTCGTTCCGTTTCAAAATGTGGAAGATTCCCGACGCATACCGTGAGTAAAAAGCTGCGGGTGTTTTTAACAAAATTATGTCGTTTTAATTGAACAATGAACTCCGAATTGTCCTAAATCTGCCGTTTTTATGCTTTGTGTTGTTGGACTGCGTTTGCACAGCGAAGTGTTGCGCTCATCGTGCGGTGTGAATAAATTTGGGCAAGATTTCGTACCTGCCCACAGATGCATGAACTGAGACCATTTTTTACGTATTAAACAGTGCTTTTTTTTATTTCGTGTGTCTAGTCGCGGACGTTCGATGCACCCAGTGCGAATCTCGACGGGCTCCGGAGTGATATGACAAGAACGTAACTGGACACGTTTGTCGCTACGCGAACAGCCGATTGCCTCCAGCCAAATAGCATTCCTTTCGGGGCCACATGGCTGCTGGAAGGCTCGCTGTCGGGATCACTCATCTGACATCTCCAAAAAGTCGGCATTTGCATGCGCAAGCAAACAAGCAAAACAAAAAAAAAAAGCACGCTAAGCAAGCAAAGAGGAAAACGAAAGAACCGCACTATGAAAGCCAAAACCCCACGTCGCTTCCTATCACTAACACCTGCGACAGCTGCTAAACACACACTACTTCACTTCAAGAAGTCTCACTCAAGCACCTGGGTCAGCACGAAACACTGATCACTTCGGCGAAACGACTAGTCGAGGTGGGCGAGACAGGCGGGAGCAGAGACTTCGGCGGCCATGAAAGAATGGCGAAGCTTTTGTTTGTTATTGTATAATCCAAACGGAGGTGCCCGTTTTGTAAACCTTTTGTAAAGAATAGTAACTTTGATCACATGGGTTATTCTTTAAACATAAAAATATGCCGCTCAAAAGGAAATTGCAACATAAAACAAAGGTTTAACAACCAAGATCTAAGCTGTCAATCAAACTCTTAGCCAATGAGAAGTATAGCAGCCGATTGGGATTGACGTCACGGAACCCCAACTTCGTGGCGCGCGATTTAAAATGGGCGAAATAGCTGCAAACTAAAATCAGTCTCACGCAATAAATATTGCTGTAAAAATTGTTTTTTTTTCGAGGAAAAATTGTTTTTTGGCATGCTTGTTCCAATTAGGCTGTTTAAAAAAAAACTTTTTTTTCTTTGCAGTTACCCTTTATGGGGTTAACACTGGCAAATCGAGAGGCAATAAGGACTGTGAAGACCGCAGCCATAACAAAAGGGCAGCTGGGGTGTTCCCATCTGTATATCTTACAACTGTACTTTTGAGGAAAATTAAACTGAACAGAGGCAGGCCTCGTGCTGAACAATGGCTTCAGCAAAGTTACCCAATCCCACCCAAACAGCCGTCCATTACATCGTGGGTCACACAACCTCAAGCGCCACACTCACCGGCGGCCCTGGGTGCGAGGCACCCAAACTCGACGCTCAGACTCTTGGCAGGCAGCTGGATGGGCTGGGACTTGAGATTGTCCAGGCTGATGTGCTTCTTCATCTCCTCCAGGGGGAGAGGCCTCCGCTGGTGCGACACAGACCCCACCACGCGCTTGCCTCGATCCTCCAATCGTGCTGCCACCGCCACCACGTCCGCCTTCTCCGCAGACGACGCCCCTCCGCCGGACCCCACGCTGGAGCCGCCCTTCTTCGGCGCAGCCTTGTCGGACCTCGACTTGGTAAGCCTCAGTCTCGAGAACGTCCGGCTCCGGTCATTGTCAGCCATGTCCTTCGCCGCCTTCTCGCGGTTGTAACTGTCCTTTCTCTCCTTCGTTGTCGCAGAGGCCGCTTCCCCGCTGCTGTTCCGACTGAAGCCCAGGAACGACAGCAGGTTCCTCCTCGTCGTCGTCGGTGGCGTCGTATGCTTCCGGTCCTCCTCGTCGCTCTTGGCGAAGAGGCGGCGCTTCGGCTTCGGCTTTGGCTTCCACACATCCGCCCTAATCTGGTACGGATCCATCGGCACGATCGCGCACGCCGCCGACGCGTTCGCGACGTCGTCCGGCCGGTCCAGCTCTTCGACCGACCGTGCCGGCGACGCGACCGGAGTGGCCTCATCTGCGTCGTCGACGTCGTCGTCCTCGAACTGCGCGAGCCGGTGCTGCGCCGTGCTGAAGCTCCGCAGCGACGAGCGGTCGTCGAGCGCATTGAACGTCTCGTCCTCCTGGTCCAGCAGGTCGGTCAGCGTGATCTCGTCGAACGCCGGTGTCCGGGCGTACTTGCGGCGGTAGCTGCACGGACTCAACCCGAGCTCCTCGTCGCTCTTCAGCCGCGCCCTCTCCCTCGCCTCCCTCCTGGCTCTCTCCCGTTCCGGGTCCGTCCCGCAGCCGGTTGCGAGCCAGCCTGGACGCGAGGTTGGGGGCGTCTCGAACGCCTCCGTGGGCGTGCCACATTCAGGCGTCTTGAAGTCGTCAAAGTCGCCCGCGAGAGACTGGCTGTCGAAGTACGGCAGGTTCTGGATGTCCTCGTGCACGCTCTTGCGTGCTAGCTCGCGCCGACTCATCAGCATTGCTGTCACCGGATCGGGGCACGGCCGCGAGAGCGGTTGGGCCGGGGTGTGAAATGATTCTGGAAACTGCTGCGGCCTCGCACGTGCCAGGCGCGGATCTGCGCTTTTCACCTGGCGCTCGACGGCGATTGGCGCGGACCGCTGCACCGGGGTGCTCTGGATAGTGGCACTGCTGTCCGAGTCCAGCTCCTCGCAGGAGCCCCGGCTGTTCGGAGACGACGCGCGAATCGACGGGAATTCCATGCGCTGGAGGTTGATGTTGAGCGATTTGAGGTAGATGGAGTCGCGGGACGAGGAATCGCCGTCGCTCGGCCGCCCGCGGACCTTCTCTGCGAAGGAGCCTCCGTAGCCGTGGAACTTGGGTGGTTCTCGGACTAGGGGGCAGACGTCGCACTTCGTCGTCGGCGGTTCCAGAGCGCCCTTGTCCCAGTCGTCGGGCAATCGGCGACCATCGGGCGACGTCATTACTTTGGCGCCGTCCTCGAATCTGACGCATGTCTGCTCTCCTGGCTCGGATTTTCCGCGCTCGGCCCCCTCCTGTTGTTCGCTCTGGTTGCCGGACAGCAACCGCTTCTTCTTGCGTCGGCGTGTCACGTTACGGTCGTCGAAGTGGAACTCGGGGTTGAGGTCTTCGAGCACTGAAAGGACTTCTTTCTCTCCGCCTTCCCTCGCCCATTCGGACACCGTGAAGTCGTCCTCGTCGCTCCGATGCCCTGCCGGAGTCGCTGCGGGCTCTGCGTTGACTGGAGTAGTCAGGAAATCCTGCGGAGTTTCGCAGACCTCCTCCGTCGTCTCAAGGACCACCTTCTCGACGAGCAGTTCGCTCTCGTGCCGCCGCATCTTCTTTCCGGCATCCGATGCCGTGAGATCGTCTTCGTCGCTCATGCTCGCGATGGGTGCAAACAAGAGGCCACTCTTGGGTCGATCCTGGAGTTCCGGAGTCACCACGTGTTCCTCGTACCGCGGGAGGCTCTCGTCGGCGGGAAACACTTCCTGGTCGCTGATTGACGCCGAGCAGGTTGTGTCTTCGTCCGTGACGTCGCTCTGCGGAGACAGAACGTCGGGTGCCACAGCTTCTCGTTCTGGAACGTTTTCCACGTCCAATTCCAACATTAATTTCGACCGGTCTAAACAGTGCAGACCTTTGGGAAGACCGCTTTCGACATACTCCGGTACATTTTCTGATGCTTCCGAGGGAACCGCGATGCTAACGCTTTCTTTCTCTGGCATTTCTTGAAAGCCTGCCATCACGGTTCCATCGACTTCCCGCACGGAAGTCAGGGAATCGGCACTGTAAAAGGCGGAGGCAATGCTTCCCTCATTTAATCTCGCCATCTCCAAACTTCCGTCTTTGAGGCCGCAGCCCGGCTCTGCTAGCACGGGCTCTGCAAAGGAAAGGGCCTTGTCGAGAATGGACCCGGTGGGCGACAACTCGTCGTTCGCTGCTTCTTTAGAGAGCGAACGCTGCAATACCGTGGCTTCCTCCACCGTGTCCGCGGTCGAGGTCTCTGAAGAGTCTGGACGTTCAGCCAGACACGACTTTCCCGAAATGAAAAGTAACGCGTCCTCGGAATGTTCCGAGCCTGCAGACGCCGTCCTAGAAACAACAGGGTGTTCCAGACGAGCCATGACCGGTCCGACATTTCCCGTCGGAGACCACGGCGATCCGCAGTCCGACACCACAAACGGCTTGCAACACTCCGAATCTTCCGACTCGTCTCCGCCAACCCCGACACTCGATACCGACCGGTGCGAAGACGATGCCCACGATGAGCTGGCTCCGCTCTCCCGCCCCGCGAGCCTTCCGAAGCAGACGGCAGACGCCTCCGATCCGGTGGACGACGGACCGACTTCATCGGCGGGAGTGGGGAGCGACGAACTCCCACTGGATCCAGCACGGTCCAGCAGCAGGTCGTAGCCGCGAGTGTCGGTGGGCGACTGCTCCGCATTGGACGGCGGCTGGCTTGCGACGGACTCCGAGCACTGGACGGCGGCGCTACTGACGTCTGAGACGTCCGTCAGCGATCCCAAGTCTTCCACGACGACTGCGATGGCTTCTCTGGCAGCGTGGACTACTCCGGCCACGTTGTCCGACAGGTCGTCCACGTTGGACGAAGAAGACAGTTCAGAAGAGACGCTTGTGCCCAGCAGGCTCTCCGACGACTTGGTGGGCTTCGTGAGGGACAGCTGGTCGCTCGAGGTCTGTCCGTCGCTCGACTTGGGACTGGCCGACACCACTTCTGTGGATTCCAGCTTCGAGAAGGTCGTCGTGGCCGGAGTGGTAGCCACGGCTTGAGGCTGCGTCTCCGGTTCGGCTCGGGGCTCAGCTCCGGACGGCTCGGCCGGAAGCTGGCCCAGGGCGGCACGCACTTCCTGCGGGCCCCACTCCAGCTCGGTGTCCTGGTCGCCCGGGGAGACGTCGATGACGATCACGGGAATCTCGTGCTTGGGCGGTGGTGGATCTTCCTCCGATTCTGAAGACATCTCGGACGAGCTGATTGTCATGCCTTCTTCGTCTGAGATGTACTCGTCTCCCGAATCTTCTGGAACGACACGAAGTGAACAAGTTTATTAATTTATTGCTACTATTACAACGACCCAATTACTGTTCGTATTCCAACTTCCCTCACTTTCCATGACCCTCGCCTCTTGTGGCACCGAGTAAACCTGCAACAAGCTACAATTAACTGCAGCATATGTAGAATTCCCTACCTCTGGGGATGCTTTTTGATTTGGGGACCACCTATCTCTCTCTTGACGGCCATCCTTTCCTGATACCGACATTGAAGCAATAAAGCTATGCAGAAGCCAACAGACCTTGCAAACAATTACGCATGTACTGGGGATTGTCTGGCAAAATGTTGCGCATCAATGGGCGGCTCGGATCTTCTGATCTTCCAAAAACAGCGCTTGGATGAGAAAAACACTTCACTTGGGCGCAAGAACAGCCGAGGAAATTAAAGAGGGTACTCCGGGGGAACCCCCCAGGTTCCCCCAGATTACCTGGAGGGTTCGCCCGGAGAAACTTCCAGCTTTTCCACTTTGGTGAAGAGGGAAGAAGACGAGCGAAGCTGTACTATGGTGGGAATGAAGTAATGGCCGGCCGCAAGTCGGCAAGCCAGAGTGGAAAGGCTGGAAAGGTTGCCGCCATTTATGAGCGACGGCGGTAGCTGTCCAGAGTTTAGTGTCATCATTTGTTTGCTGATGGACACGATACTGGGGAAACTAGCCCTTAACAGCTCCGCTGTAAAAAGTATGAGCCACACTTTTACATGTGCCTAAATAGCAGTTTCCAACAACTGCACAACGACAAGCAAATTTTACACACACAGGAAAAACTGTGGAGAGCGCTGAATGCACGAGCAAGGCGTCGCCTGCTCGTGCAGGCGACGCCTTGCACGAGCAGAAAAATCCAATGTGCGCCACCATTTCTTGACAGTGACTGTCAAAGCACTAGAGGTAAATCTAATGTGCCTGCCCTTCGGGCCGAGATCTTGAGCCGTGCTTCAAGTGCACGTGCTCGAGGCTCCCGAGAAGCTGCGGCGTTATCGAAAGTGGGAAGCCCGGGCTGGAGCAGGACGTCCAAAGGACCTCTCCACCGTACTCATACTGCCAGGAACTATAGCTTAAATGTACTTAGTCTTCGCTAAAAAAAATCCTTAGAGCTGCGACGTACCGGTAGAGCTACCGGCTTTGTTGCTGAGCTTCTTGTCCATGTTGAGCACTGGCACCGGCACGGTCACCTCTTCGTCCCTTCCGTTTTCGTGGCGGTGCGACCTGGCGATCCCATCTTCGTCTGCGACACGGGCCGAGAGTTAGTGCTCGTGCTCCGCGACACTCTCGAATGGTACTTACTGCTAATCTGGGCAACTGCAAGATGCGACACAATTTCTAACATCGCAGTCAAATGCAAGCCCCCACCTCCTATTCTATTGCCTTATAAGAGAACCGATATACTGTGCACAGCTGCAGACAAAAGTCTGCCACCTTCGGATATCGCGGCTAAATACGAACCCCTACCCCGTATTTTCTGTTGCCTTTATATAGTATCTCGTACGCTACGCACCACTGTGGACGAGAGAAACCGAAACGTACCAATGTATTTGTCAAGTTTATCGGTACCCCTTGGTCATGTGAATAGAAGCCCTAATTTGATATGTATGCATTCTCGATGCTCTTTCAGACATTTTAGGTACCGCCACCCGGGCGCACCAACGTGAGTAATGAAGTCTGGTCATGCATTCTAGTTTCTTTTGACCCCAACTGTATCTTGCGCCACCTCTTACACAAATTTGTTCCAATGCGTATAAAACTGGGAGCTCGCTATCATAATTTTAGGTGAGACCCTCAATGCCAATTTATATGTGTGCGGTAAACAGCTTAAGCTTCCTTGCACTTCACGAACCTTTCACCTTTTTAATGCGAAAGCATTAACTGTCCCATGGAGCGAAGCCGGCGTTGTGTGCGACCGCAAATACGGCACCTAAATTCTGTCTGTAGCAGCGAAAAACAGCAGCTAAATTCCCATTGGCTCAGCAAAACATCAGCTGAATACCCGTTGGCTGAGCGAAACCGCACCCAAAGTCCCATTGGCCAAAAGCACAGCAACGCAGATGCTTCATCACGGAAGCCAGCGGGGCGCTTAAGGTCAAAGAAAACACTAAGAAAAGCACAGCAACGCAGATGCATCGGCACGGAAGCCGTGGAGGCGGGGGGGGCACCGCGCCTGTGCAGTGGGGCACCGCGCCGAGCTTCGTGCTCCCACCGCTGCTTCACCGAGTGGCGCAGCAGTCACCAGCAAGCTACGGCAGTATGCGCGGCGCACCACCGCACTACCTGCTGGTGCTGCCGCCACTTCTGGAAGCGTTCAATTGGACATTAATGCTTTCACATTCACAACTCATAAAAAGTGCTTAGGTGTCCTCGGAATTTTTTTTTTTTATTGATACACGGACCACTGTAGATAGTGAGCAACTGACAATATGCTCAGTCAGGATCAAAACTTCAATAGGTAGAATTCTAAGGACATAATTAATAGTGAAAAAAAAACCCTCGAGACTAGGGACAAAAATTGGACCTTTGAGCTGGTGTTGCGTAGTGTAATTTTTGTTCCTAGTCGAGGTGTTTTTCCACCATTATCGTTCACCAGTTTGCCTGCGCAGTAACGCTCACTTAAAAAATATAGTTAAGATAGCTTTTTCTATGGTACAATGTATATCGACGCCCACATGCAAAGGATTAAAACACAAATTTGCTTGACCCGACCGAGTTTATGACCCTTCATATTTAATATATATTCTCATTTCAATTTTCATTTAGATGTTGTCTATCCCTAGTGCAATAAAGCAACCCATTATTAAATCCGCCGGAAGTTCACAACTCATCAGATATTTAACACGGTACAATGCAGGGCAAAGCGGCAGCAAGCTACAACAAAGTCAGCAAAGATTCACTCCTTACCGAAACCACGCAGAAACATTCAGTGGCTCAAAATGCCGAAGACTCTAGCCCCTGGATGACACCTCTTTCTTCGGCAGTGAGCAGTCCTCCTCTCGGGTCATTGTTAATAGTCAACCGCCACGACACTTAATTAGGCTCGCATACATGTTGCCGACGGGCTCACGCTCTGTCACACCGGGGTTAACACGGCTACTACCACCACTACCAAACAAACACAGACGCATACAAAGAAACGACGCAGACTACTGTCAAGGCTTAAGGCAAGACTGGAAGACTCCACCTTTAATCGTCTCTAAATGCAAAAAACCTCGCCGAAGGATTTGACAACGCCTTTGCAGATCGGCGCATCGCCTTGTTGCAACACGGGCGCGCATCTGTATCACACACACTAAAGGCACCCTCTGAGAGACAGTGTGAAGCCCTCTTAAAAAACTTGAAGAAAAGCAAAGCTCACATTGCAATTGAAATGGCAGTGTTTAAGTGCATGTGCGTAACAAAGAGCATGCAACCCAAACCATGTGCTAGTAAGAAAACAAAGCAAAAGTGAAGGCACATGAAATGTGAAGCAAAGAGTGCAAAGACAAAAGCATGCTAGCTAATTAGTATGCAGACCACTCAAAGCATTAGTCATGTTACATCAACCAATTCGCTACCAAGCATCCTAAAACGAGTTCCCTATGGCATGAACAAGCTTAGATTCCTGGCTGGCTATTGTAACAGAAGTCAATATCCCAGCCACACATAAAATAAACAGATTGCAGATAACCCCCAGTATGAGCATAATCTCATAACCAGAGCGTACTGTATCAGATCTCGTGTATATAGATTTCAAGTTTCTCCTACTAGGTATGCATATGCATTCTGGCATTTTAAACAATCCCTGTGCCCCTTTTGTAACTCATTTTAATGGTACAAGTTAATTAAAGTGCAATTAGAACTGCACACACTTAACAGTATTGAATTTGGCCCATATTCTTGAGTCCTTTGAGCTACACAAAAGAGAATTAGACAAGTGACAAGGCAAAAGTACAACAACATACAATATAAATGCTGGCTGTGCATAAGAATAAACACATCAATAATATGTTTTTCTTTTCATGCCAGAAAAATAATTAATCCAGTACTGCGAAGTAATTGCCTTAGCAACAATGTCGTGCTGAGCACCATACTTCATACGTGTACACTAGAAATGCTTGCAAAACCTTTTATGAACAAAAAACGAAGGTGCAAGCTAGTTGGTGCAAATTAAACATGGTGAATTTACCCGAAACAGTTTTTTTTTAAGGCACACAGAAGTCTCAAAGCCTTGTGACTCCTCTGTGTTTGTGTTGTCCTTCAGAAAACCTCAGTCACGCATAAATTCACCGTGTTAAACATGTTATATTTTGTCCCGAAATGCTTAATTAGCATGTGTAGCAATAAGAAGATTTCAACTAAGAAATTTTCAAGATAAAATGACAGCACTGGTTCTGTATCTTTCTAAATGTACTACACATCTGCGTGTATTTGCTCCATAGGACAAAACTCCCACATCAGAATGCACGAAAAATCCTGACTGAACTACAGCACATCACGCAGGCATACTGCACTGGAAACTGGGAGAACCCAATCAAAATAAAACGAATTTGACCGTAGGGCAAATAACTCTGCTGTCATTTCACGGTGGTGCTTAGAGTCTGTACGAAATGAGATCCCATAACAACCTATTAGTACTGCTGCGCATCTAACAGCCTTCAGAAAACAAAACAAGATAAAAGAAAGCATAACATAACAGTTGCATGACTAGATGACTCAGCCGGTACCACAGCCGATCTGGAGGTATAGCCTCAAAACATTTGTTGGAACACAGAAAAACAAAAAACAAAAAGGCATGAAGCAGAAACGTGTGCAAGTTTCATCACCGGCGTGCATGTACACGGGCTTGAACAGGAATAACAAGCAAAGCACAGTAACGACGTTTTAGAGTGTTAATTAAGACACCACGCATGCACCATTGTCAAGCAGTTGGCCATCGAGGCCGTTATGAGGCAGGGCGGGAGGGCTGTCGGAAAGATTTTGCATGCAAGCTGGAAGAGAAATTCGAGAGAAAGAAAGAGAAACAACAGATAAGAAACATGTCAGAAGAGCAAAAAAAAGAGTCTACTAAGGCCAGGGAAAAAGATATAGCACGTAAGAGAGAAGGAGACACAGAAAGAAACCACAGAACAGAATTCCTAGCTCGGGGCCCATATTTTGAACTTTGTGTTCCGTGGCCTTGACTGAAAAAAACAAAAAGGTGCACACATTTAGGCGTGCACTAACCTAAATATTGTATGTGTGCACATGCTATAATAATTCTACTACATGTAGTACTGTGTATGCCTTAGTGCTAACCTGCGCAGCCCCTAATTTCATAAACTAGACATAACTTTATTTAGGTAGTTCTGCAATTTTTAGTTCAGTAGGAGCCTTCACCGAATCTTCATTATCCTCAATGTCAGCCAAAAATCTTTCGACTAATTTTAAAACTCAAAGCGAAGGTACAACACAACTCGACATAGGCAATCGTCAAAAGGAAATCAGTTTTGCATTCATCCTCGCAAGTCAAGAGTTTGAACAAAAACTGCAGAGTCCACAAAACATTTAACAAGTAAGTATGCTGGGATGCCATCTCCCTGGGCCATTCATAAACACAGAAATAATAAAGAGTATATCAATTGCAAAACAGTGCGAGTTGGACACAAAGCTGTCCAATCCGTTTCGGCCTCTTTGGTTCACGTCTTCACACACTGCCTCACAGCGTTGTCACCCAGTATATTAACGCCGGCGCTAGTTCCAGCGGCCCATTCTCGAGCTGTGTTTTGGGGGATCACCAATAACCGGGCAACCTACAAAAAGAAATCGACTATTGCTGCAAAGCAATCGGCGCCATCAGAGAAGTTCTGATGCGCGTGCGCAATCTCAGCGCGACAAAAGAAACAAACGCGTGCTGGAAGCGGAGCTTCTATGGCACTCTCAACAAGGTGCCATTTTTGGCATTCGTGCGTGCAATGCCCGGTACGCTTGCTCTCCAAAGCCACGCTTCAACGACTCACTCTACAGACGACACTCCTGGCGCGGTGTCTAGAGGCAAGTGTCAGGCTCCGTGTCTCGCCCGAGTTTTCCTATTGGCCAAGAGCCCGGGGGAACATTGACTGGCCACGCCCACTTACGTTACACTTCACTCCATATATTGAAATACAGACGCCACCTCCTGCCCGCTATAACCTCCTTGGCTAGCCACGATTGGCGGTTTCCTCCTCTCCGGCGTTCGCTCTGCTCAAGTGTATAGGTGGAGGGCTTTGTGAGGGGAGCTTCTGCTGCTATTCTTAACCCGAAACAGACTACAGAGTGCTTAAAATGAAGCATAATGGGAGTTCGGCCACCACGACTGCGGAAGACGCCACCCAGTGAGGAACCGGGCAGTTCCCGAAAAGGCTCCAATGGCTCACCGTTGGAGAGGACTTCGGGTGGGCTGTACTCTTCGTCGCTGTCGATGTCCTGGCTGGTGGCGTCGTCGTCCCCAGTCTCCGTTTCCGTCTCTTCCTCGTCCTCGCCCTCGTCGTAGTCCTCTTCGCCTAACGGAGTAAAGCGGGAAAGAGGAAAACAAGTGGCAGCCCACCACCAAAGGTGACATCTAACGAGAAAAGCCTCTGCACACCTTTGCAGAACTTATCCCCCGGGCGAAAAAAATCGCCTAGCTCAGACATTCTGTCAACGTGATGCGGGTGGGACGGCACTTGGTGGGGTTTTGAACGAGAGGCCCTTTCCATCAGAATTTATTTCTCCGCTAAAATTAGTAGGGAAATTGCTACGTCGATTCACGCGAGACCGCGTGACACTGTGGCATCACTTGACATTGTAACGTCGGGTCACATGACACCAAGACGTCACTTGACACCACGGTGTCGGGCGACATCGTAAAATCACGTGACACCAAGACCAACCCCACGAGAATCCAAATGGTAAAAGTTTTAAACTTACAACTGGGCAACCCAAAAGCTCCCAAAACAAGAAGCCACAAACGCCGCGGGCACCTCGAATGCGTCTCAGACTGCCACGTCTGGCGTACCATTCCGCCCGTGCATCAAAAGTAGTCCCAAAGACGTAACAAACGACGTCGCAAAATCCGGAGCGTCACGCCGTCGGACGTCACGATCCCGGCGGTCAGG
Organism: Ixodes persulcatus; assembly: GCA_013358835.2. Taxonomy (NCBI): domain Eukaryota; kingdom Metazoa; phylum Arthropoda; class Arachnida; order Ixodida; family Ixodidae; genus Ixodes; species Ixodes persulcatus. The sequence goes on from JABSTQ010009613.1 coordinate 49,567, forward strand.
CGTAAAAGTTCCGGCAAGAAGCAAGAGAGAATGCGAGAGTCGACGTCGTCGAAGCATCCCAACTTCCGGCTGCCAAAGCTTCCGTCAGGCGGAAAGCAACCTGCGGCAGAATAGGCGTCTGCCATGACCACCGCCGCAGCTGCGACACCGCCAGGACTGCGGTCGGCGAGAGCAAGACGCTTCTACGACGTCGTCGGGCAAAAAATGAGGGACCACTTTTGAGGACGCGTTCCAGGCAGCCCGTTGGAGACACACTCCAGGCACCATGGTCGTTCCGCGGGTGATAAAGAAGGGGGCCGTGTCCCACCTTCGGTGCAGCTGTCCTCCTCGTCTTCCTCCCCGGGACGTCCCGTCTGGGCCCTGCCCGACGGGGGGACCCCGTGCACCCCGTTGCCCTGCTCCTGGGGGCTCTCCCCCACCGCGTCCAGCGAGGAGGCGTGCTTGCGCTGCCAGGTCTCGGCCATCTGCCGCGTGTCGTCCAGCGTCAGCGAGTGCTCGATCTCTTCCACCAGGCTCTCGGACTCGGAGCCCTCCTCAGAGCTGCCGTCGTGTCGAGAGAAGGGGGAAGCTCGTCTACTCACGCTCGACTGCTGCCGCACAGTGTTGGCGGTAACGCGCTACCGGTAATGCATTCCTGTGTTTGGTAACGTAGTAACATACTGCTTACATTTTAAAAACGGTAATGGATAACATGCTTATTTTACTTATTAGAGTAACGGGTATGATGGTCTCGTTACCCATTACACCTTCCGAAAATTTGGAGAAAATTATGCTTTCGCGTTTTGTGTTTCAAAGCCCCAAGTCATGTATTACCTTCCAAATTTTGCCTCTTTCTTTCCATGCAAACGGCAGAACAGTAAAACATTTTAGTTCATAAATAAAAAGTAATACAAAAGTAACGTGTGTCCCCTTTTATCGGTAATGCATTCTCTTTATTTTGAGGTAATGTAGGTTGGTAACGAGTTTCTTTTATTTGCAAGTAACGAGTGACACATCGCGTTACTTTTCTTTAGTAATGTCTAAAACACTGGTGCCAACTTAGTATTATCTCGTGCTTCACGTGTATATCGGCCCAGTTTGTCTGTGTTGCAGGTGCATATCACGACTCCCAAAGTGGCACTTCTTTTGCAAGACGTCACACTCTGCGATGCATGTACCAAATGTGGGTACACTGAGCGTGAGGCATACGAAGCATGACAAGGCCCCAGCATGGTGGCGCCATCTAGTGAGTCAACTGCTGAACTACAGCAACTAAATAAGCTGCACTTGGAGAATCGGCACCCCATTCCCCGACCTTCGTGTGGACGCCGCCATTTTGGTGCTTGTTGCAGAGCGGATGCAACAATGATCGCACCAAGGTGGCTGAAGTGTTGTTACTCGGAAGCACAGCTGGTTTAGTGCTCCACGCTGAATCATTTAGGCAGCACCAACTGGCGAGTCAACACTGAACCATTTAGGTGGTGCCGTCTGGTGAGTCAACACTGAATCATTTAGGGGGCAACATAAAGCATTTCAACACTGAATCATTTAGGTGGCACCATCTGGCGAGTCAACACAACCATTCAGGCGGCACCATCTGGCGAGTCAACACTGAACCATTGAGGTGGTGCCATCTGGTGAGTCAGCACTGAACCATTTAGGTGGCACCATCTGGCAAGTTAATACGACCACTCCGGCGGTACCATCTCGCGAGTCAACACTGAACCATTTAGGTGGCACCATCTGGTGAGTCAACACTGAACCATTTAGGTGGTGCCACCCGGCGAGTCAACACTGAACAATTTAGGTGGTGCCACCTGGCGAGTCAACACTGAACTATTCGGGTGGCGCTGTCTGGCGAGTAAACACTGAACCATTTAGGTGGCGCCATCTGCCGAGTAAACACTGAACCATTTAGGTGGCGCCATCTGGCGAGTCAACACTGAACCATTTAGGTGGTGCCACCTGGCGAGTCAACACTGAACCCCCCCCCCCCCCCCCCGAACCCATGGGGGATCGGTGGCCGAGTGGGCTAGCGCACACCAGCTCGGAGCACGTGGAGCGAAAGCTCGCGCTGCAGAACCCAGGGATCCTGGGTTCAATCCCCACCCCTGCCCGTTTCGATCTGGATGAGCATCGTACCGGCGTGCGGTCGTGTATCACTACTGCGTGGTGCACGTTAAAGACCCCAGGCTAGCGGTTGTACTGCACTGGCTAAATTGCTCATCTACAGCGAGTGACTCGTCACAACTTTAAATGGCTGACCAACTACACGCTGTATAAATATCCCCACAACCCCCCCAACACTGAACCATTCAGGTGGTGCCATCTGGCGAGTCAACACAACCATTTAGGTGGTGCCACCTGGTGAGTCAACACCGAACCATTCGGGTGGCACCGTCTGGCGAGTAAACACTGAACCATTGAGGTGGCGCCATCTGGCAAGTTAACACTTAACCATTTAGGCGGCGCCATCTGGCGAGTCAACATTGAACCATTTAGGTGGTGACAACTGGCAAGTCAATGTTGAACCATTTATGTGGCGACGTCTGACGAGTCAACAGTCGACTATTTACACGCACGTAAGGCGATGCACAGGGAGTAGATTTTAATAGAATAATCTAGAGGCCCCATGCACCTCGGCAGCTTCAGAAGGGCAGGGCATAGATGCGGACATCGGGGGTTTCGATGAGACCACATTGCTGGCGACGTCTTAATGTACACAAAAAGAAAAACATTCCTTGCGAGGTCTGTACCAAGCATTTTTCTAGCCTCATTTTGCACTAAAAGAGAAAATGGCGTCGTGCATTGTATAAAAATTAAGTCGACAAGTGCTCGAACGACTTGAACTCCTCGCGGAAAAACGAAATGCCTAACCTATCGTCAGCTTTCTTTCTGTCGCTCTCTTTCTCATTCTTTCTCTCGGGACCAGCGATGTCAGTGCTTACGATTCACCACGTTCTGCTCCCGTCCTTACCCCCCTGGCAAGGAGGTGGTCCCCACCTGAGGTCAGAGTACTCGTCGTCGCTGGTTGCCACGTCTATCGCGCCCAGGTTCTTCTGGGCCAGCTCCTCCTCCTCCAGCTCGCTCGTGAGCAGGTCGTCCTCCGAGAGGAGCTCCAGGCTGTTCTCAAACTCCACCCGCTCCGGAGTGCTGTCTACGTCCATCATCGTGGCAACCTCCTCCGCGGTCAGCTGCCGCGGTACCTTGTACGTCTTGGCCTGCCGGACAGGACACAGTGTTCGTTAAGCGGTCGCGAGATTCAATGACTCGTGGCACTACTTCAGAGGGATGCTGAACCAACATTTTAATTTCACAAAATAAGGCTGCAGAAGCATTGAGCGGGACGCTACAAACTCCAAAACATCACATATAGACCTTTTCATTTTAGTAGTTGCCTCACCGGCGGATAGAGGGCGCTGATGCACTCGGCGCCATTAGGTTGCTTCAATTTGGTTGATTTTGGTTTCAACGTGAACGTGGCTATGTCACTGTTTTACGTTGTTTTTGCTTAATTTTGTGATACGAGTATTTTCCTGGTAGCACACAACCAATGAAACAGTTGTATTGAGCCACTTCGATGACTATGAAGTGTATTTTACCTTAAATTGTGGGCTTTGTTTTACCAACTCCTTCGATGTATCTGATTATGGTCGGTTGCGAAACGTCCGACTGATGTACAGGGAAGATTACCATCATCTACGGCCGTACCCGATGACACCAGTTTTCAGAAAAACAATCTAATGAAGAGAGTAACATGTGAATGTAAAGAAGCATATCGGCAGCTTGATTAGCAATGTTCTGAATCGGCCAGAACAGATGAATTCGCGAGTTTACAACTCACTGTTTGGTTTTCGTGGGCACCCAACCTTTAGTGAACTTCGCAGACTAAAAACGTATCGTGTAATGACGTAGATAATTGATATAAACAAATAATATCGTCTCGGCCTCTTTTTTAAATTTAGTACTCAAGCATGTTTTGACAGGCTGAGTAGGAAATTTCTTAAATTATCAACCCTGCTAAAGTACCCATAAGCGGCATTTCGCAATATTTGCCCTAGGAAATACATTTTTTTATATGAACATTTGCTTACTCAAGATATAAGTGACAGGCCCGTCAAATTAATATCTGGCATTTGTCTTCCGCAAAATTGGCCAAATAAAATTAAAGGGCGCAGGAGGAGAAATATCTCGGAAAGTGTGGTTGAACTCTAGCGCTAGGCACCACTCACGGACCTGTGTGAACAAATATTTATTTCTTAGAACAAATTCGCTTTATAAAATTCGGCGTCGCCAGCCACAAAAAGTAAACCTCTATTCACCATCGACAATCCTGGACTCAAATAACTGTTATGCAGACGGCTCTTCTTTTTTTTTTTTTTTCGGCGTCAATTATTGCGGATTTTAAATACTGGCAAAAGATAAAACGTAAGAAAAACAAAAGCGCCGTCATTATTGCGCTTGCGCCGAACCCAAACCGCGTTTTGGATTTGCAAATAGAAGCAACGTTATTTCTTTGTTTACGCTATTTTAAAACTCGCTACTGTTAAGTGTATGTGGCAGTTTCTTAGGCGGGAGGTTACCTTTGTGTTAAGTAAATTAAGTGGAGGGCATTGGTTATCTAGATGTAATCAATAAATCATTTAAATGACTGTCGAAATGGGAGCACGCATGGTATACAATTTCTTAAACTTCATAAGTAAACCGACCAACCGAATGTCTACGTCGTGAAAAAAAAAAAAAAATGACCGCATCTCCACGTGGTGAATGATGTTGATTGGGGCGAAGCTCGGGTGGTGCTGATGATACTGATTTTGGTCATAGGTATTGCTGCTTGCTGTCGGCGTTGACGCTTTGCCGCCGCTTCCCGAGCTCTCAACTCCGGGTCCGCTTGGCGTTTTTGATGCTGTGCAGCAGCTTCTCGCGCCCTGGTCTCCGGAGCAGCTTGCTGTCTACGTAGACGCTGAGGCGCTGCATGCCGAGCTTTTCGGTCCTTTTCATTCATGGCAGTAGGAGAATGTGTGGTTTTCTTCTTTTTCTTTTTTTTAAGCAGACAGATGGGATGGCATCTCAGAACCCCCTACTCTTTTTTTCCTTCTTTTTCTTTTTTCATAATTTTTTTTCATCTTTTTTTTTTTCAATTTTTTTTTGCCCTACACGAGCACGTGAGCATGTGCTCACGTGCTCGTGAGCACGTGATCTCACGAGCAGAAGCACGAGCACCCGACGCCGGCCTACGGCGGACGGACATACGGACATGGCTAGCCCCTAAGGAGCTTCGCCCCTAAAAAGATTGAGAACCTCATACACATGTAGGTGTGATATTATGAACAAACGACTCGCTTGATGTTGATGTACCATTACTTTTAGCCTCAGATAAAATACAAGATAAAATACACGCGAGTTTCCTCACATAATAAAAAAAAAGTTTTCAATATATTATGAATACAAAGAACGATACTTCAGGGAATACAGATAGTCTCCTTGTGCTGACTATTCTTGATGCCTTGCGATCCTAAATGCGCGATATAAATATACGCGCTTCTTTCTGAGAATGTTCCGCCACTATAAGTAAACAAACCTCAGGAGTCGTCGAGTAGACGTATCGGACTGCAGTTTAGGAAGTAAGGCAAGAAAGCGCGGTGAAAAACACGACTACAACGCATCCGCCAAGGCGCGGAGGGGAGAGCGGAGCAGCAAGTTGAAGCAACCTAATGGCTGCCACATCACGTAATTCCAAGATGGCAGCGCCCATGCGGAGGAGGATGAAAAGGTCTATACATTGATATATCAAACGGATGGCTGTATTTTTGGAAAAGAAAGGCGCGATCGAGCAAGGACTGTGACATCACGATCCTCCTGGAACAGCTGAGAATGAGGGGAAGCGGCCTCGCCTCTTTTTTCCTCATTTTGGTTCACCAGCTCGAGGAGATGAAGTGAAGAGGAGAGGAAATGAGAATGTGACGTCACATGTCTTGTCGGCATTGTCGACCGCGTTCAATCGTGCACTTCTTTTCCCAAAATACGGCCAACCGTTAGAGATATCTCTGTATGAGTGATGTTTTTGGGTTTTGCAGCGTCCCGCCTATCGCTCCAGCCTTGCTTTGTGAGCTCCGAGTTTCAGTTCAGCGTCCCTTTAAGAAATGCAGGGTGTAGATTATTACATTCAAGAGTCTTGTGTCGCGATGCATTCTTCGGCGGTCCGCCGTGTCGCAGAAAAGACGACAAAAGAACAGCTCGAGGTTTGCTATTCCGCTCGAAGCTCTCTGAAAACATTCACTAGTACCTCAAAATGATAAATCGGTCCACAGCAAACGTATAGCGTAAACTCAATGTACGAGTATGTGCTCTAAACATCCCGGGAAACTCAAAATTACAATCACGCATGGCTCCTTTCTTCCCTAGAAAAACTGTGGGGATTCCTGTGGTCTCCCTTTCCCGATGGCTGTGATAATGGCCGTGGGTCGGAACACTCGGCCTCCTTCGCTGTGAGCTCCGACCTGTTCGTGAGGCGGAGGGTTCTCTGTCTTAGGAGGCCCTCCTTTCACAGTCTCTCGGGGGGACCGATTTCCATTCCCCCGCTCGGATGCAGATCACACTGACAGGCGAGGGGGTTTCGCCTCTTGTTTTCCCACTTTCGGGAAAGGGGACTCGTCCGGTGACCGCAAAAGAGATAGGACGTGCGTCGGCGACTTCTCCGATGCTTCCCCAATCTTGGCTCTTCGGAACCCTGCGTCTGGCAGGTAAAAACCTTTTCTTACCTTGCCGGCGCGGGGGGGGGCATTTTGGATTGGGACATTGTAGTCCTTTTAGAAGAGTGTTATAATAAATGCTCTTGGACTCTGTCCTTACTCTGGTACTGTGTGTCTTCTCTTCCACTATATTCGAGAGAGTGAGACAAGGTAGTCGATCCTTGGCATTGACGGAGGTATCTATCGAACCGACCCGCGGTAATGTGGCCCTAAACGTTGTCTACATTGCCGCGGAGATGTGGGGACCACGGGCTACTAGGCTTGACGTCTCCTTTGAGATTTCCGCCACTGTTGAGATAACCCTTTGGTTACTCTTTTCAGTACCTGTGTTGGTAGGTAGCAAAATCCGACAAAACACAACCAAACGTCGGAGTATGCCCCCTTTCCCAGATATATCTCAGCAAAGGGGCGTGTTGGGATATTTGGTTCCAGTTTAATCAGGGAAAAAGGTCGCATGATTGTAATTTTGGCTCATTTAAAACGCTTAGGGCACAGAGATTGAGTTTGGATCGTAAAAAGACAATCTCAATATCTACTTTAGTGCCCCTTTAAGCTCGAGTTGAGCCCGGTTCACACATTCACTTTTAGACATATGCTCAAATGCATTGCACTGCCTTAAAACCGTTCAACATATTGGCACAATCTATCAGGTAGCCCTGGAACGCATCCGATCCATGTAGATATTTTTGTCAGTTTTTCTGCATCGTTCTTCCACCAGGGGCTCGAAATAACTCTGACAATGTTGCGACTACTTCCCATAGATAGTGTCTGGATTTGGTGCCGCAAATACTGAAAAACCCTCGGTCTAGTCACACACAGGTCAGAAATGTCCTAGGGTTACTCGATAGATGGCGCCTTTGTTCCAAGAAAAAGCAAAGCACTCGAGTGCACTCAAATGCAAACGTATCAACCAGCATTTACGGTACGGTCTGTGAAACGCATCTCTGACTGGTGCGTCTGGCGTCCTGTCCAGCCTGCACATCGAAAGTGGTCCCACAGTGGACACCGGCCACATCACTGGAGCTGGCACGTCGTGGCGTCGGACGTCGTGATCCTGGCAGTTAGTCGTAGAAGAAGCGCTGGCGAGAAGGGCCGGCGATCACGTGTGTTACCGTTGTCGTGGTGTTCCCACTCGTGGCTGCCGAAGCTACCATATATGTACCGACAAACTGGATGGCGACCTACCGCATGATGGACGTCTGCTACGTCCACATTTGCTGTTGTGCCACCGTCGAGATCGTGGCGGGCTACTTTGAGATGCGAGCGCAACGTCACGAGGCAGAAAAAGAAGGACCACATGTGGGGACGCGATAAACACGCAAGATGGAGGGGTGAGGCGCTCCATGCTGGAGTGCTAGCCTCTTTGGAGTAGCGTCGTCCCTCAAACTCCCAATCATCACCATAACCATCATCACCACAGCCACCACCATCACCCACCATCCTTATCTCCCCTTTTCAATTAGAGCACTCTAAGGTGCAGTGCTAGCCTCTTGAAGTACTGTCCTCTCTTAAACTCCGAATCATCTTAATCATCATCACTACCATCATCATCATGATAATCTTCATATTCCTTCCCCATTGACCCAATGGAGAGGGGGGGGGGGTGGGCCCCCCTCCCCATTTGGGTCCCTCCCCAGTGCAGCACTCACCTGAAACGTCATGGTCCCCGCATCCACCATCGTGGCAGGGGGAGTAATGGCACTCCCCATCTGGGTGGGGTCTCCCATGTCTTCACCCGCACCCCCGTGGGGAGGCGAGGGACTCCGTCTGCGGTGCTGATGCGCCGCAGCCGCCGCGGACAGCGGCACCCCTGCGGTGTCTTCGAGCGCGGAGATTCCGTCAGAAGGCGCGGAGGAGGGCATCAGGGACGGGGGCTCGGGATTGGCCGACAGGAATGCCTGCTTGCGCTTCATCATCTCCTGCCAGCGCTGGCTGGGTCGCTCCATCCGGAAGTGGGCCGGGCAGTAGAACTTGCCTGCAGTGGTGCAGGGACAGGTGCATGTCGTCAGGAAGGGCTATCTGAAGACGACTAATACTGTTAGCAGACGGTCAATCAGGCAAATTCACTGGTAGATGGCCAACATTCTTATCGGATGGCTAATACTGCATATTGATTGACAGGTGGTTAGCACTAGTCGACTCTCATTAATTCAAACTCCAGGAAGCCACAGACTTTAGTTTGAAATATCAGAAGTTTGTATTATCAGAAATTAATCCAAATATGATGTAAGGCAAAGTAGCAATTTGCTATAAAGGCCCGTTCACACTCTTGCGACCGAGTACGACCGAGAAAGACCAGACCGGTTTTTAAGCCTCTTACGACTTCTTAGGACCAGCTCCGCTGCAGCGGAGCTGGTCCTAAGAGATCGCAAGAGGCTTAAAAACCGGTCTGGTCTCTCTCGGTCTTACTCGGTCGCAAGAGTGTGAACGGGCCTTAAGAATAGCCACACATATCAAGCAGATTTTTCACACTTCCCTCTACACAGGCCTATTTATAAGCAGGCACACACATAAAACATTTGTGAAGTATCAATTAGTTTCTCAAAGCCTGTTACTACCGTTGTATTATGCTTAAACGAAAATTCAGCTGAACTCGTGAAGGTTGTTCCCAACCTTCCACTTGTCCACTTCTAAGCTGTTAGTTCTAATATAAATATATCTATGAACCGTGGCCTCAGAACGTCCAATGCTTACATTGATTGGGGTGGCATGTAAATGACACATTTGACATAAAATTAAACCGAAAAAAAAATTGACCGCATATCCACGTGGTGAATGATGCTGATTGGGGCGAAGCTCTGGTGGTGCTTGTCTGCGTAGACGCTGAGCCGCAGCATGCCGAGCCTTTCGTTCGTTTTCATCCATGTCAGAAAGAGAATGTGTGGTATGGAACGTGGTTATATACGCATTTGAGCATTTGACCGCAGCGCCCTCTCGTCTATAAACGTTGAGCCAATGCATGCAAAGTTTAACGCGATTATATACGCATTTGACCGCAGCGCCCTCTCCTGTATAGACGTTGAGCGGCTACATGCAACGTTTCATCTATGACATCCTCAGCTCTTGAGTTACTACCACATCTCGGAGCCCCCTACTCGTCCCGCAGTCATGGCCGAGTGGTTAAGGCGATGGACTAAAAATCCATTGGGGTCTCCCCGCACAGGTTCGAATCCTGTCGACTGCGGAAACATATTTTTCATCATTTTTTTTATCTTCACTCATCATCATCATCATCATGAGATTCACTCATCATCATCATCATCATCATGAGATTCACTCATCATCATCATCACTTCATCATCATGAGAGCACCGGACGCCGGACGGACGGACGGACAGACGGACGGACATGGCTAGCCCCTAAGGAGCTTCGCCCCTAAAAGAAGCCCAGCTGTCCTAATCGAGAAAATTTATAAATGTGCTTGGTATATGCAAATATTCTTTAATCTCAAATTTAACCCCCTAGAAAAATTTAAAAAAAAACACACAAATAATGAAAGCAGCTTGTCAGGACAGTTATGTCTGCATAATCGCGGCGGGTTAGTCCCATCGAGTGCACTTCTCACCGAGCACCCGCATACTGTGGAGAAGCAATGATTGCGAGCTTCGTGGACATTACTTTCTCGCAGTACACAGGTGCTCGGTGAAAAGCGCAATTAACGGGGCTAACCTGCTGCAATGAACAAATAATATGAATTAAGCGAAAAATGCTGTTTGAATTAAGCAGCTTATAATGCATTAAAACATAGTGGGACAACCAAAATTTTTTAATTCGTTTGAATTAACCCGAAGTACGGAATATTCTAGCTTTTGTTATCGAGAGTCCATTGTATCAGATGGCTATCCAGGCACATTCACTGGTACATAGCTAGCATGACTATCAGACGACTAATCATCCAGATCTGTTAGCAGACAGTTACCACCATTGGCAATGGCAAAATAGGTTTCACAACGCTCATCTAGATTGAAATGGGCAGGGGTGGGGATTGAACCCAGGATCCCTCGGATATGCAGCGTGAGTACTCTACATGACCCAAGCTGGTGTGCACTAGCACACTCAACCACCAAGCCCCCTCTCAACAGAGGCAAGGACTGCAGCACACGGGAGCTGTGCATTGCGCTTCGTCGCGCATCTTGATGCAGAACAAGTTTTAGGGCTAGTTTCCAAATCTAGAGCATTATCAAAAGGTGTTACGACAATACGGTAACATGGCCAAGTCACGTGAAACCAAATTTAGCGGGAAAACTTGAAGTGGTTGATGCATGTCTCAACCTCCAACACATCTTCTCCGCTAAATTTAAGTCACGTGACAGTGTAACATCACATGACAGTCGAATGAGCCCTATGTGAAGTCACGTGGCACTGTGTCATGCAACGTAACATCATATGACACCACGACCTCAATGTGTCATAGAACACCGTGACATCACAATGTCCCAAGGCACCGCGACATCACACAACAATCAAACAAGCCTCCCAATGTGACGTCACACAGGAACATGAAACGTCACATTGGGACATGTGACAAATCATCACGGGACATGCCCTCGTGTGACACCGTGATGCGACAACATGACATTGTGCGACACCCAATCAAGTCAATGTGGTGCCACGCGACACCTGCAACTGCTCCGGAACGCGTCAAACTGGGTCCCGCGTTCACCAGTCCCCGGGCACGCCCCACGTACTGACCTTTAAAGGGGGTGGTGCGGTCGTAGGCATAGTTTCCCAGGCGCAGGCTGCCCTGGCAGTAGTCGCAGCGGAAGCAGCTCCGGTGAAAGAAGAGCCCCTCTGCGCTCAGCCGCTCCATGAGGTACACCCGCTTGTGGCAGAAGCAGCATGTCTCGCTCACCGCCTCTGGGCCCTTCTCGGTCGCGGCCGCAGGTGGCAGCGGAGACGCTGCCAGGGGTGGCGTCTGAAAAAGAGACGCCGCAGCTTCGTGGACGAAGCTACATTTGTACGGTACCTGGAACCCGTCTCCGACTGGTGCGTTTGTCGCGTTCTCATTCGTGGTTCCTCGATTTACACCCGTCAAGGTCATAAGAGTGTCATGCCGTTGCACGCCACGATCCCAGTGGTCAGCACAGAGCAACGAAGGCGAATGCGGCAGACACCCGTTCTGCTGCAGGACACTCTCCATTCCAACAGTTCCCGGAAGCTATTGAAGCTGGGAGTCGAGACGCCGCAATGACGGTGATGCTCGCTCATGCTTTTTCCGGAACTTCTCCAACCAACCACCAGGATTGCGACATCCGAAGGCATACCACGGCAGCTCCAGTGACGCCATTTGTTCCAAATTAGGTTTCTACGCGAGGGCGGTACGGGGCGCTAAACGCACCGATCAAAGACTCATTCCAGGCACCGTGCTATAACGCGTTCGGCCGCTAAAAGAAGGAGCAGACGACCGCACCTGCGTGCCGTCAGCCGAGTCGTTCCGGAAGAGCACCACGGGCGGAGGCGGGGGAGGCCGCTTCTCCCGGATCCCCGTCTGAGCGTCCAGTACGTTGGCGATGTATCCCGCCATGGCGGCCACCCGGTTGGCGCCCCGCGTGCCCACGTCCAGCGAGCCCTCCCTGAGCTGCTTGTCCAGCCGCTGGAGCCGCTCATCGATGCCTGAGAAGCGGGCACGCTCCTTCTCCGTCAGGCCCCCGCCAGCCTTCAGCCGGGCGTCCATGGCATTCAGCTGTAAGGAGGGCAGCAGGGCAAGTCAAGGCTATGAAGCGAGCAAGTTAGTTCACTTCGTGCACAGCGGGTACAACGACGTTAGAGCGAAGGAACACGACACATTCTGCATTCATCGGCCTTATGCGAATATCGAGGAAAGTTGTCATTTTTTTTTACAGTGGAGCTGTTATGGGCTAGGTTACCCAGGATCGTGTCCGGTACCAAAATCTTGTCGACACAAACCTCCACAAACCTCTGGACAGCTACCGCCACCTATAAGCGACGGCAGCAAGCACACAACGAGTCTGGTTGCCGCCATCGCTCGTAGATGGCGGCAACCTTTCCAGCTATCATAGAAGAATGAATAGTTGGGCGCGTTAGTGGGAATTCATCGTAGGAAACAATGCAAAAAACAGACGAGGACGAAGAAAAAACACGTGACGAACGCAGCGCTCGTCATGTGTGTTTCTTCGTCCTCATCTGTTTTGCGCGCCGTTTCCTACGCTCTTATTAGGTTCGGTTTAGACTCAGGATGGGCCGTGGGCGTGCCCTTTCGGGGAAAGAAGACTGGGTGCTGAAAGAGCGGCGACATACGCAGCAGCGCGAATGGGTCCGCAACTGACGTGAAGCCGCTGTCGCCTCGACTTCCACTGCGTCCACCGCTTCAGACTCCTTTGCGAAAGAAGAGCACATCGCTCGCCTGGAAAGCCGCCGCTGAGAACAGAACCAGCGATGTAAACGGCGCCAGCGGGCCACAGAGGCCAAGCACAAGTGCGAGGCCAGGCGACGACGGCACTCCACGCCGGCTGAACAGTTCCCGGGTGAAACAGCGAGGTTCCGGAGGGAGTTCGTGGAGAACCCGTTTGGCGTCACGTGCGCCTTGTGCTCTGGTTCGCCGGAGACGTATCCACAATCGGCAGCGTGTTGGACGAGAAGAAGCGGGAAACGGGCGCGTACGCGATGCGGCAGTGTATAGAGTCGGCAGACGTCTACAAAGAACCGGCGTGCAGAACGTGCCGAGATTCCCTGCTCAAAGGCACGGTGCCCCGGTACGCGACCTTGAACGGCTACAAGTACCCACCTGTACCGGAGCACCTACCGAGGTTGATTGTGGTGGAGGAACGACTAGTGGAGCCTCAACTCCCATTCATGAGCCTTCGGTGGTTGACGTGGTATAACAAAGACAACCAGGCACAATACGGTTCTCACATAACCAATTACCCAATCACACCTTAATTCTTACATTTATAAATACTTGATTTCCACCATAGTACAGCTTCGCTGGTTTTCCTTCTTCACGAGAGTGAAAAGGCTGAGTTTTTTGTCCCAATTGTGCTCGCCGCAAGTTTTGAGACGTAGCTTACCTCCTTAGGCGGACGCGCAAGTACATATACTGTATGTATAGCGGCTAAAATAAGTCTTCTAAGCCTCTTTGGCAGCACGGTGGTAGAGCATCGGACTAATGAGTTAGAGTTTGTCGATTTGATTCCCGCCAAAGGACAGAGTGATTTTGGCAAAGATACCTGGCCGCGTTATCGTGTTTCTCGTTGCAACCTTTCGCGGCACTCTAGATTTAGAAGCCAGCCCACATTCTGCATTAAAATGGCCAGGTACCAACCCCGCGAATGATAGTAATGCAAAAGCATTAACTGTTCCATGGAGCGAGGTGATGTCATTAGTTTGAAGCGGGGAAACGGCACCTAGTTTTCCTGATCCCCAAAAGAGCGTAGTAAAGCTGATGGATTTCGCCTTCGGTTCCATTGCCTGGCGCCCGTCAACGGGGCTCCCACTGGCCGCTGCACTCGTCAGTTTCCACGACCGCTCACCCCATGGCGCTGCGTGTCAATCAGCGCGCCGTTAACACGGAGCGTCCAAGGTCAGAGTGCCCAGGGGAACACGCGAGCTGGCCAACAACAAAAAGTACGCAGCAGACGAAAAAGGGAGCGGACGAGCGGCTTGCATGCTTTCGCATTCACAACTTATAAGAAGTGCTTAGGTGTACTTCGAGCTTTTTTTCTGCTTCTTCGTGTCTGTTAAAGCCCTGCCAGCAATCTGGCCCCACTGGGACCATAATGTAAGCCTTTATGCGCTGCCATTCTGAGATGATTCCAAGGATGTCAAAGTGTCCGAGAAGTTGCGGACCTTTTCCTCTTTATTTATTGTACGAGCTCCATGGTAAGAAACTTGGGACGGTGGTTCATCTGTACGCATAGCTAGATAATATTGAGTCTGCCCAAAATAACATTCAGGGTTTCCTTTTTGCAGTGCATAAACCACCACGCAGGACTGGATCCGCATACTTCGACGAAAGGTACCCCAAGCGGTGAGGCAAAGTGTGGAAGCTTCTTCCAGATATCTTATTTGAGTCACGGAGAAACGTCATTTACAGGTAGCAGACTTAGGCTAGATATCTCACACAGCGTAAAGTCAATGTGCCAACTGTAAATGATCCCAAGCTAGAACACATCAGGGTCAAACTCGGATACATTGAATTCAAAGGGGATCGTAAAATAATTTGATATGTCGATATACGAAAGTACATGAACGACATAAGCTCGAATTGTAATTTCCACACGTCTCTGCTAACACGGAAGATTGTGACAAATGGAAGCCGGCCAAATAGAGCATCCACGAACTGCTAAATACAGTAGAACCTAGTAAAAACATAGTTGGTGGGAATCACAGGCACCACCGCTCGTGTACGCACCTTGTTGCGCTGACCCGCGCGCGAATGGCCGCAACCTCAACAGTGCAGGTGACAGAACACGAAAATAATGAAAAGCATACAAGAAAAAAACTAGAATGGGACATGTAAGAAAAAAACTTTCTTCATCCATAGAAAAAAATTAAGCAAGCGACAAAAAAAGGATTGATGTAAAATCACACAGAATTTTTTTATTTTTTTTTTATTTGGGGGTTCTGGTGTAAGGAGTTGAGGCGGAGTGTTGTTTATCTTCCCTGCATCTTTTATCCTTCCGCTGCCCGAGGTCGGAGTGATTTATCCTCAGTGCGAGCAAACCATGCAGCGATGGCAGTGTTCGGGAAAAACTTCCCAACCAGGGGCGCGGTGCGGTTCGATGTATTGAATGTCCTGGGTGGTTAAGTTCGACACAGACACACAAGGCACCTATGCATTTACACAAGATTTTCAAGGAGGTGTTCGAAATAGACAACATTTATGAATACCCAGGTTCTATATAATTGGGCTAGACTGTATCTATATAGGTAATGCCAAGGTGGAGCCAATGTGAAGCCACCACAAAAAATGAAGGGACAGCGGCGAGACGTAACGGCGGCTGTCCGATGCACCCACCTTGCTGTCGAAGATGTCCTTGAAGACCCGGGGCTTCTCGACCTCCACCTTGGGCTCCTTGGCCTTCTTCTGCTGCTGCTTCAGCCTCTCCTCCAGCATCTTCACATTCCACTCGTCCTTACCCAGCCGCCCAACCTACAGCATGACCAGCTTCCATTCAGCACCTCAGACACCACTCAATCAATCAGTCAATCCATCAATCAACCAATTAATCAATCAATCATGCTTCTATTTCTTTCAAGACAAAAACCCTCTCAGACACGTCGGCTGATGTGGTACCATTGGCAACTGCCGACAAGTGTGAATCATGGGCATGCATTCATGCTGCAATACCCTGAGCAGTAGCTTTATAGGGCCAAGCAAGCTCAGGAGTTGTGTAAGCACGAAATGTGTAGGTCGGTCAGTCCGTAACCGCTAAACAATCTTGAAAAAAAAAAAAAAATTGACCGCATCTCCACGTGGTGAATGGTGTTGATTGGGGCAAAGCTCTGGTGGTGCTTGTCTGCGTAGACGCTGAGCCGCAGCATGCCGAGCCTTTCGTTCATTTTCATCCATGTCAGAAAGAGAATGTGTGGTATGGAACGTGGTTATATACGCATTTGACCGCGGCGCCCTCTCGTCTATAAACGTTGAGCCAATGCATGCAAAGTTTAACGCGATTATATACGCATTTGACCGCAGCGCCCTCTCTTGTATAGACGTTGAGCGGCTACATGCAACGTTTCATCCATGACATCCCCAGCTCTCGAGTTACTACCACATCTCAGAGCCCCCTACTCATCTCGCAGTCGTGGCCGAGTGGTTAAGGCGATGGACTAGAAATCCATTGGGGTCTCCCCGCACAGGTTCGAATCCTGTCGACTGCGCAAACAGATTTTTTTTTTTTTTCATCTTTTTTTTTTCCATTTTTTTGTTTTTTGCCTTACACGAGCACGTGAGCTCACAGGAGCACGAGCACCGGAGCTACGGACACCTACGGACATGGCTAGCCCCTAAGGAGCTTCGCCCCTAAAATGGCAGCCGGTGCCCGGGAATGAACCCCGATCACCGGCGTGAAAGTCGAGTGCGCTGCTGACTGAGCTACAGATCCAGCATGCAGGGATGGGAAGAGCAGGAGGTGGTGTAAGAAAGCGTGCGGAGTGGAGGGGTGCAAAGGGCAAGAAAGAGAGGAGCAGAAACAGGTGGTGAGAAGCGTGTGGAATGAGGAGAAGTGAAAAGGGCAGAAAAGCTCCCCTCTCTTGATGAACCAGAAAATTCAGAGCACAGGCTTTGTATCCGGGTGGTGCTGAAGGAAAGCGCACGCAGCATCACGAAGAGACAATGTGGGACATAATCTGATTCCATACAAAACCCTGCCCTAGGCATCCCTTGAACCAAAAGCACCACCCAGCCCAGGTACTGAAGGACTAACGGTCAATATATCCTAGGCACCACCCACTCGATAAAGCTACTGCATTTAAACGCATTTGACAGAATGACCAAACATGCAGCCAATTTTCTGTCCCAATTTTCTTTTCCCTGATAAACACCGAACGATGCCCCGCCCCTATAAATCATGTCACCTATGTTCGGATGTTATGAACTTTGATATGAGTAGTCAATATGAGTTTTGACAACAACAGTGACAATTCCCTTGGCTATTTAAAGTGTACTAATGGGATTTGCAACTGTCTTTCTAGGGCTCTAACTTCATCTATACTTACATGATGAAGTTTGAAAGACTACAAATTACTCTATCAAAAACCGAGAAAGGAGATTTAAAGGATTCGTTGCCTTCCCTTTCCTCAGCACAAAATAAAAAAAAAAAAAAAGAAACAGTGTGTTTTAGAGAAGCAGGGATGTTTATGTGAATAATTTATGGAATTTCTTGCTTTGTGAAGTAGTAGATCATGTTCAAGCCACAAACCAATTATTGTAAAATCCCGTAAGGACATCCTCCCCCGAGAGATCGCCCATCCCGATTTTCTGGCTAAATTTTCCGCGGCGCTCGCAGGCGCCAACTACAAATTCGTTTTGTGCCGTAAATATAGCCGTAAAAGTTTTCCTTGTTC
This sequence comes from Ixodes persulcatus, assembly GCA_013358835.2. Taxonomy (NCBI): domain Eukaryota; kingdom Metazoa; phylum Arthropoda; class Arachnida; order Ixodida; family Ixodidae; genus Ixodes; species Ixodes persulcatus. Next base: position 67,326 of record JABSTQ010009613.1, read on the forward strand.
GTTGTAAATTCATTTTATGACTTTTCCCATCCAGGCTGTTTAAAAAAAAATATATTTTCCTTTGCATGTGTTTTTTAAACACAGTCTGTGTTTTAACCCTTTCATGGTCACTGACGTACCTGTACGTCAGCGCGGGAGCGTCCCGCATGGTTGCTGACGTACCGGTACGTCGGCCACTGCTCATTCAAAAATTCGCGCCTCTGCTTGAACGGGAGAGTTTGTGGGGAGGTGCTGCCATCTGGTAGGTTTGAAGAGAACTACGACCATGTAATACCGGTCGTGTTTGTTTTGGCGCGGCTTTTTGAAATTGCGAAACTGGACGCTCTGTGCAAGTGATGCTTTCGAGATGGCCGCGCGTGCCGGCTGCTCCGGAGGTAGGGTAGCGGAGATTGGAGCGATAGCTCTTCGCGTTCAGACTTTGAACCCTTCTGCGACTCGGAGTCGGATGACAGCTCGACATCCGACGCACAACTGGAAACCAGCTCGGTTCAGAGTCCGGAGTCTGACACACAGCCGCAATGTCTGCTAGACCACCTCGGAAGCGGGCGGGCCGAAGTTTTTGTCCTTTTTGTTTTGTTCAGCCTCCAGCGAGTGCGCCGCAGATGTTTTGAAGTGTATGTACTATTTATTTTAAGTCTTGCATTTTTTTATGCGACTATAAACTAGTGTATACTCTTTGCTATAGCGCCGAGTAAAAAAACCCGACCACGGGGGCGCGTCTTTGGACAAAAAATCCGACCATGAAAGGGTTAAAAAAAGATTGCCTGACTTGGACATTTTGTAAAGGCAAAGAAGGCGCGATGGCACTTGATGTCATTTTTAACGAGCAGCACTTTCTATTGAAATTAAGCAGAGATACTTCCCCGCTCAATTTAGCCAGGAAATTGTCACGTTACACGACACTGTGGCATCATGTGACACTGTAACATCATGTAACAGTATGATGTCATGCAACAGACGTCATATGACACTGACATTATGTGACACCATGTGACACTGACATTATGTGACCTTATGTGACACTGGCTTCACGTGACTTCACGCAACACCAGGACATCATGAGACACCATGTCAGATGACTGACATTATGTGACACAATGTGACACTAACATTACATGCCTGCATGTGACACTGAAACCACATGACACTGGCCTCATGTAACACAGTTACCTCATGTGACACCATGATGTCAGATGATGCTACGATATGTGTCCTCATGCAACACTGACACCACATGATACTGGGTTCATGTGACATAGTGACATCATGTGATGCCAGGACGTCACATGATACCATGATGTTAGATGACACTGACATTTTGTGGCCTTATGCAATATTGATACCACGTGACACTGGCTTAACGTGACACAGTGACCTCATGTGACAACAGGACGTCAAATGACACAATGACATCATGAGACACCATGATGTCAGACGACTCAATGTGACATCATCAGACAACACTGCGACACCACGTGACACAGCGACCTTATGTGACAGAAAGGAAGTCACCGTGACGTCACGTAGTGCAATCAACACCAGCAATGTGTGTGGGGCGGTTCTCCTATAAAGCTATTGCCTCAAAACAAACAGGCAACTTTGTAGAGCGTACCTTGTTCTCCTTCCGCTTGGCGGTCGAACTGCTGGAGCCCGAGTTGAGCTGCTCCTGCAGGCGCTGCACGGCGGAGCGGGGCACACGGGACCGCCCCCCCGGCACCGAGGTGCTCTCGTCCTCGGTGGCGGAGGAGGCATGTCCACTCCTGCGGCCCCGACTTCCCCGCGAGGAGGACCGCTCGTCCTTGGCCAGCTGCTCCTGCAGGGCCTGCATGCGTCGGCTGAAGGACTCCCGGTCCAGCGTGCTCAGGATCTTCTCGTACTGCTTGAGCGCCGAAGGCTCTCCTCCAGCCAAAGCGTCCTGCAAAAAGAGGAGTCGAGAGCTCATCCTCCTGTCTATTAACTCCCCCCCCCCACCCCCCCCCCCCGCCCCCTCCTACCTTGCATTCAAATGCAGTCGAATCTCAGTAATTTCAAGTATGCAGGGACAGTGAAACACTTTAAGGTCAAACAAACTTCAAGCTGAAGAAGGAAGCTCGAACCATACTCAACACGGAATGTGTTATATGGCTGGCAGCGAACCATTTCCGTTTCCCAACCAGAGATGGAGGTCGATGAGCCAACTGCGAGCCGAACACTGACACAGCGCTCATCTCCTCACCAATTAGACACCAGTGCCAGCCGAACACCTTCCTCGAGTTCACCCGTGATACTCCCGGCAGGGGGAAACATCCCCTGTTCAGACATACTCTGCTTTGTGAAACTGGCACGCTCCGGGCTTCCCCAGAGAAAGAGGGCAAGAGAGAGTGACAGACGACCAGAGAAAACACACTGCACACCAATGGCACAGCACACAGTCGCTAGACCACGGGGACGGCAATGCTACTCAAGTGCAGTGACCACCATTGGTGGCAAGGTGCCTCCAAAAGCATGCACATGACTGTTGTCGAGACAATTGCACACCTAACAAACTCTACACAGAGCCGCAGTGATGTAGTGATCATACTTTTCAAACTATTCTTCGTGATGCAAAGAGACGTCGACGTTTCAAACACTCTACCACACAAGGTAAACAACAAGTGGCCGGCGCTCGGGTGGTGCATGCCACTTTACTGCTGCCTCCTTATTCTAATCTAAGAAATTAAGCACGCTACAATTCGCGCCATCCAGTGTCCACACGTGCACACAGTTTCTGCACGCTAACACGTCGTCTCGTTCTGTGTTACCACTGCCTTTGCCACGCTAGTACGGAAAAGGGACAGCTTTATTTTTTTTAAGCAGAATGCTTTAAAGGGGCCCTGCAATCATATTTAAGCGTCTACCTTTTTTGCGGTTTCCACGTCTCTTGGGGTTCGGGCAAGCCAACGGACACGGAGAGAGTGACTAAATATCAGTGCGTCATATTTTAACCGGACGACGCGGAAACCTCCTCCACCGACGAGGGCGACCCGCGGTACCGAAAGCGCGCAAAATGTGACGTTTTTGGTCCTGGGCTTACTACTGGTCAGAGCCGCTAAAAGCTTTTTTTTTTAGTCGTGATACAAAATATAAGTGTCGCGAACCGTTTCAATTATGTATGAAAGTAGTTTTTGTTCAGTATTTTAGATCAGAAAAGAAACAAATGCAGTTTATAAAGTACGGAAACAAGAAATGACCCGTCGACATACCTGCCACCAAGCGGCGGAAAAAGCGGCGCATATTAGAAAGGGCTAGTGGGATGAGGCGCCGACGAACGGCGAGTGTAGAAAAGTCTCGGAGCGTAGAAAGGCCATTTGGCGGTATGGCAGCGCGAAGTGGCTCCCGTTCTGTACTGATTTTTACCCCGTGTTTGCTGTCGTTTGCGTCCAATGAAGTGTTATGCCGAAATAGTCTTTAATCGCGCAGCAAATGCAATGCGAGCCGCCCTGGCCGCCCGCTTCATACAGCCTATCCAACACACGCTTTAGTGGCGCCCTCTCGAGCCGTCGACACGGAGTGCGGCAGCCGTGAGCGCTTGATGAGCTCACTATCTCTCCTCTAGTTCACGGCCACTGAAGCCAGGACCTACGACGTCATGAAGGAGGTTATTTTTTGCTTGTTTTTGTAATTCTAATTTGCCTATAACTTTTAAAATAAAGCGAATTTTGCGAAAAGAAAAGTTTCATTAAGTTACTACGTTCAGTGCGCTTAGGTTCGGTGCAAACTAAAAACCAGTCAAAAAGTTGTTGCAGGGCCCCTTTAATGGGCAGGCAGCAGCCTAGGAAGCTCTCACTCTCATTAGGGATCAAAAACAATTCGCAGATGCGATCTCAGGTTACGGTTTTGTTTCTAACAGTGTTGAATCGGTAACTCTTTCCAATGGTGAATTTTCAGTGACTAATCAGTCAGGCACATTTCTTTGAAACAAAACAGCAAGGATGCCGTTTTGTTTTCTCCCCTTCTTCCGTGTCAATGTAATTTTGTTATGAAAAAAAGCAACAGTCGAGAGTCAGCGCTCTGTTTATGCGTGTTCTCCACTTGTCCCCATGCACTTTCTGCACTGTTGTATTTATTCTTTCCTGAGACGAGAGTGAAACTCACCACGAGGGCTGTTCTGTCCCGTGTCCTGCGACTCCTTGCGGTGGATATCCTCGCCGCCCTCTTCTGGCTCTGGCTCTCGCTTTTGTCCTTTGCCGAAGTGTCCTGCTCCGTCGAGTACTGCAGAGGTTTGGAATGAGGAAAGCACAGAGAATAGGAGCATGTGGAATTGCAGCTGCAGAATGAACATTTGCTTAGACGATTTTAAGAGCTGCTGAAACGCAAGTGCAGCGGCCACTGGAATAAATGCAAAGGTGTCGTAGAACTGGTCTACAACTAGGCACAATTTGAAATTTTTAGTAAAGTAATCTGCAACATAGCAAGCTTGAAACTAATAGCGTGTTTGACGTTACGACTGAACTTTTTTTCGGTTTGCGCTGGGGATTGGCAATGTGTAGCATGTGCCGGGCTTGTGACGTGTACTTACCCAACTCACCACACCCGGGGGCTCAGGCAACACCTCCTAGAAGAGAAGGCCGTAGCGCTCTTCTCGTGACGTCACAATGTCATAGAAGGAAGTCCATAGCGCAACTACGTGAGAAAAATTTCTGGGCATCGACGTGAAAAAAACGTTTCCTGTCGAGCGGCGCGGGGTGTTCGTGAGCGTTTATCCGACATTAATATATGTTTTAAAAGCGCAGTATTGTACAATTTATTATATATATAATATAAACATAATATACAACGCGCTACCAAGGTTGAAAGTACCAATCTTTTATATTTATGATTATCCCCGTAACCGCGAGACTACGTGCAATCCCGCAGATCCCCACACTTTTCGAATGAACCGGTCCGCTGGGACGTTTTCTTCCCTCGTATGGGCTCCGATTCTGGTAAATTTACGTTGTGTGTGAGCTGCTGACTGTCTAAAAAGGAACACTGAGACTTTCAGAAGAGAAGAAAATCGAAAAAAAATCCAGTAATCGTTGCAGGGAGCGCACGCGAGCAAGGGATGGGTCGACGACGTTAAGCCTCCCACACTGCGGCCGCTGCTCTCGTGTGCGTGTGTGTGTGGTTCTTTTGATCCTCCTACCCGTTGTTGTTTTTTTTCGTCGTCACCGCAGTCTCGGGTAGTTTTTTTGTGTTCGCTTGATACTACGACATTTACGTGGATTCGCGGAACAAGTCCTGCTACGGTTTGAGTGACGTGTGTGGCAACTAGTCAACGATGACACTGCTCGATGACCCTCTGTCTCTCTCTCGAGAGAGAGACTTCTTGAAGTTTCGTGTTCAAATGTTTTCGTGATGGATCTTGTGGGACGTATGGATACGATCGACAGGTGAGAAACAACTTATTTACGGGCTTTCTTGGTCATGTAAGACGCAAGTAAAGTGCTGCAGTCGATTTTTTTTTTAAAATCTCGTGATAGATTGGAATCTCGTTCTTCGTCGTTATCCGTGTGCTGTTGCGTCGAAATTTGTAAATATGCGTGGTAATATTCTAGTTTTTACTGGAAGGTGAATATCAAATTTGTGTGATTATTGAAAGTGCATTGTTTGTGCTTATGTGTTTATTTATACTAATGCTATTTTATTGCCTTTACCACTTTTATACTAGAATCTTAACTGTATTAAGGTAATAGTATTATTGTATACAAAATAAGATATCTTGTTCTAAGGCAGCTCGAGCCCATAAGAAGTAAATTAGTTGACTGTAAATAGTAAGTTTAGTACCCCTGCCACACGGAAAAGTGAATATATTTTCATTAAATGATATGGGACTTCATCAGCTCGCGGTCTTGAGTGATTATACGAGCGTCGCAAGCTGATTTGTCCGACCCCATAATGTCATTCTATCAAAATTACATTACTTTTGTCATGTGGCCGGGGTATGATGCAAGAATTCAGTGACTGCACGTGATTCAGTGACTTCACTGCACGCTTACATCAGTGGTTCTCAACCTTCTATGTTTCGCGGACCCCTTGTGGATCGGCGGTGATGATGGAGGACCCTGTTCGTGATAAGGGAGGGGAAATGTATAGGTTAAATATAATAATGATTTAATAAATGGATATAACTAAGGGCTAGTTTGAAGTAGACCTCCCTTATTGACATACACACGAGAAAACTCGCCCGAAAACTGAAACATTTCTTTTCGACCTGAAAAAAGACAATTTTTATTGCCGGACTTGACTGATGAGACAGGGCTTCGCGGACCCCTAGAATGCCTTCACGGACCCCAAAGGGTCCGCGGACCCCCATTTGAGAACCACTGGCTTATATGATCGTAAGTGACACTTGTCTCGCCGAGTCTGCGTTGACTACGTCTACCTGATTTCTAACTGATCTGTTTTGCTGTGTCCAATCACTGCATGTCTCGCCATTCTGTCGAAGTATTTCTGTGTAGAATATGCATTCCTACAGCAATAATTGCGTGACTCAGTGTTTTCTCTTATACGCCTACCTCGTACCATTTCATACCGATTATTTAGCGGTGTAATATTTTGCCCGTGTAATAAAATATTTTCGAGACCCCTTGATATATGTGCAGCTTTCATTTTAGCTAATAAGACACGCGTATGTGACTACCGTAAAATACCGGGCAAGCGCCTACTCATAATTTAGAGATAATCGCAAAAAAAATGGGGGATGGGCGCTTGTCCGGTCATCAATTTTACATATAAATGTACTGTGCATATTTTTTCATATCTTAGAAATCTGGATATGGGCGCTTAATGTGGAATGGGCGGATGCGCGGTATTCTACGGTAAAAGCGCTGCGTTGCCTTCACTTCGACGCGCGCCCCCGATGGCCTTCCTTCGCGACGTCACGAGAAGAGCGCTACGGCCTTCTCTTCTAGGAGGTGTTGGCTCAGGAGTGGTTCTCAGAAAAGACACCATTTAAATGTGTAGTAGTTACACTCATTAGTTTTCTTGTTAAAAAAAGTGTTAAACTTCCCAGTTCCCAGCCTACGGCGCAAATGCAGCTTCCAAAATGTTTTGCTTGTTTCAAGAACAGGATGCTTGAAGTAAAGACCATACTTGTAGTTTAGTGTTGTCGTCCTAGCCACGATTTGTGCCCCGTTAAAAGTGAACTTCAAGGATTAACTCGTGCCTGGATGACCTCCCACTGTGAGCAGTCTGCCATCCACAGGTCTGAAAAACTGCTGACCCCCAGCTTACACAGTAATCAGCATAAATGTTTAGCCCCTCACCTGAATTGATAATCAGTAAAAAACATGTATCACTTTAAGCAGAGACGTTCTCCACACCACCTTACACTCAGCACCTCTCTGGTGCATTGTGGTATTTGGTAGTTACTTCCAAAAACAATAATTTGCAAAAGAAAAAGAAAAAAAAGCTGCAGAGGGGGCTTGCCTTTTTCCTCCCCTGGATCTTCTGGCTGATCTTGCTGAGCAGGTTCAGCGGAGCAGTCGGGGGCAGCTGGTTCTCCTCAATCAGCTTGCTCACCTTGTACGCAGGGCGCCCTGAAAATGCCACCACACGGTCACCCCAAAGGTTCGAGGCTGGAGAGTCTCGATAAAAACAGGCTAACCTAGCAGGTCTGTCCGAGCAAAGAGCCCACACATTGCAGAATGCCCGAACCTCACCGAAAGGCGGTTCCCGGGGGTAATCTTTCCAGTCCTATACATTCCCCGAATCAATAGTTAGAAGCGATTTCACAAAGATTTGGACGAAAGACCACCGTTCTTCGTCGGTACCGGACGTAAGCCGGCTGCTAGACGCGACAATTCGTAGATCTTACTATGGTCACCGAGAAGGTGAGGACGGCAGGGAGGAGCTTTGGTCATCCCACCTCCGGCGCGGGCTCCCTCACCTTTGACGACGGTTTGACGTCTCGTGCGTCTCGAGAGCGCGCAGTGCAGCCACAGCTGAGACAAAAGGCATGAGGAGCGTGCCGGACGCCGGGCGTTAGGAAGACACGTCCTGTCGTTCTCATTCTCTCGGCGACCATAACTGTCGTTCGCCTGTGTGACCAGGCGAGGATAGCTTCCACAGAGATGCTGACGCCTGCAACTGAAAACTGGTGCCATCCAAGAGCTAAAAAACATCAAACAGCCAGCCTGCATCTGCTTACCCACAGAAGAAGCTTACCCGCGACCCGGGATCTTCAGAAAGATTGCTTTTAACTTTAAATTTGGGTAACGTATTGCATCCTGCACTTTTCTGCATCCTGCCTTTGCCGCTATGGCTACCTTCCAATGAAGTTTCAGCATTTTGCTACATGCAATTCATTTACGTGCCGCAAAAAAAAAAAACAAAAAACAAAAAAAAAACAAAAACAGTCATCTCGGGGAGTTCTTGGTAGAATGGTTCAAAGGTAACAAACAATTAAAGATACAATGAAATGAAAAAATAATATTCTTTTTACAGATCCCCTAAGACAGATAATAAAAAAAAAATTTACAAGGGGAAAAAAATGTTTTTTTTTTTAAATATCTACGCTGCCAAACACAATTTAGGTAGAGGTAGTCCTGCTCTAGGCCTCGCCCGTAACAGAAGCATAGCTAGCTACACTTTTTCTCGGCACTCATTGGTTGGAGAGATGAAGGACGTGTGAAATGTTCGTCGTAAAATTGTTTTCCGTGCTGCGGTAGTCTTTTATTCAACTTATATTTATGTTTGAGAAACAAACTATATTGATAGGGTCATTGTTGTTTTCAAAAATATCCCGACATCGTCTCTCACCTCGGTTTCAAACGATAACAAACAAGGCTGCCGGCTTCCGCGGCGAGCTGTTCCTCACACCACGTAACTTGTTGAGCTTGTCTTTTTTTATAGTGCAAGTGGTTTTGCGTTCACCAATATATTCAGAAGACCTCGACGAACATAGTTCGCAGCAAATGACTGACGCAATTACACACCTTCGGAAGTGCTGTGCAGTTGCTTGATTTCGTAGCGGAACTGGCCAAGCCTAGCATCCCATGTCAACTATTTTGCTTGATCTGGCTTGATCTATTTGTTTGCGCATTATGATGCTGAATAAATGTGCTGGTTCTCGTAAAAACGGCCCTGCTACTTTGAGAATTGTGCAACCGTTGTGAGCTTGCAAGAGCAAATATTCTTGGGTCGCATTTTAATTGTGCGTCATGAAGCTCACCCACTTCGCTTCGCATAGTATTTTTTTTAGTTGATTTCATTTTACCGCAAATCGACAGACAATGACAGACGCTTGTATTGGACCATGGCTTGTGCGTGATGGAATGCTAGAGCGCCGCTCTCGTGGTAGCGTCTTGCGAGCGTTGCAGACAGTTTTAGATGGGGGCAGGATAGCAGATAAACGCAAGCAATGGTGGAAGCGGACGCATCACTTTCATGGCCGTGCTTTAGAGGTATTCTAGGTGGTAGTAAAGTGTGTTCTAATAGCAGACGATGCCGTCTTCGGCGGCCATGAAAGAATGGCGAAGCTTTTGTTTGTTATGGTATGAATCCAAACGGAAGTGCCGGTCTTGTAAACCTTTTGTAGCGTAAGCTAGACTGGCCGAGGTAGAGCAGTTTCGCGTGGCTCCTGGAGAGCCGTGCTGCGCATGCGCGAGGAGCAGTGACGGAACGGGCAGGACTGGTATGGCGCCTAGGTCAGTCCCCGATGCATGCGCCGAGCGCATGCACCCGCTCGAGATCATGGCTCGCGCTGTTCGGTTGTTCTGGGCGGCAGCTTGGTTGCTTGATACATAACAACACGGCGCACAGCTGGCGCAAAAAAGTCAAATTTGGGGGTTTTACGTGCCAAACCAATGACAGGAATCTGGCACGCCCCAACAGAGGACTGAGGATTGATTTGGACCACCTGGGGATCTTTTGATGTGCAACCGAAAGCTCGGTTACACGGCGCCTCCTCCGCAATAAGAAGAGCGGAGAAGCGTAACTCATCGGATCCCGAAGTAGTCAGATAATGCGTATACCGTGTGTGTGTCATTGAAGCAGCAGTAAGCATGATAATCAAGCTAATCCTAGACAACCAGGAAAGCTAAGGATAACCAGCTAAACCTAAGCTTACGCTATTGTAAAGAATAATAACTCTCATCACATGGGTTATTCGTTAAACGTAAAAATATGCCGCTCAAAAGGAAATAACTTATAACAAAGGTTTAACAACCAAGAACTAAGCTGTCAATCAATCTCTTAGCCAATGAGAAGTATAGCAGCCAATCGGGGCTAAACGTCACGGAACGCCAACTTTGTGGCGCGCGATTTAAAACTGACGAAATAGCCGCAAACTAAAATCGGTCTCACGCAATAAATATTCGTGTAAACAATTTTTTTTCTCGCGGAAAAATTGTTTTTTCACATGCTAGTCCGAATTAGGCTGATTAAAAAAAAAACTTTTTCCTTTGCAGTTATCCTTTAAAAGAAGAGGACGGGAGGTGTTCATTATGTGCCACACGTATCCTATCCAGGCACATAAAAGTAAATGTTTTTGGGGAGTTGTACGTCTCCTAAGGGACTCCAGAGGAATCATTTCGCAACTTGCAGCTCACCCTGAGGAATCTCCCTCCGGAAGGTCTCGTAGATTTGCGAGACGTACGAGACCATGGTCAGCTTGTCCGGAACCGCGCAGTCCACCATCTCCTGACCGGTCATCACGGGCGGGATGCCGTACTCCCGCTCCAGGATGTCGAACGCCTGGCCACCCACGTAAACGACAAGCCTCGTGAGCCGGCGGTGCAACCGCCACACCCGGATTCGCGTCTCCAACCAGTGCGTCTAGCGTCCTTAGCAGCTACGCATCAAAAGAGGTCCCGACGTAGCAACGAACTAGGTCACCGGAGCCGGCATGTCACGCCGCGGGATGTCGCAACCCCGGCAGTTGGTCGCAGAGGTTCCGGCAAAGAAGACGAGAGAATGCGAGTGTCGCCGTCGTTGCGGCGTTTGACTCCCGGCCGCCGAAGCTTCCGTAAACTGTCGAGCTGGACGGCCAGGACAGCGACAGTCGATAACACAACACTTCAACGACGACGTCGGGGGGATATGGAGGAACCACTTTTGGGACGTGGTAGACGCACCAGTTGGAGATGTTGTGCACGTTTCGGAATTTGTGCATGTTTAAGAACGTAGAGTGCAAACTTGTTGAAACCAGTCCGATCGGTTAATTCAGAAAAAAACGCGCCAGCCTGACGGGCATGGACGGTTATTTCGTCTGTGCCGTTAAAAGCGAGCTTTTCCGTCACAGACATTTGCAGGTAAGCACCGGGTTCTTAAGCTTGCGGACACATTTTCGCCAGAGGACAGCAGCATTTCTCATAAACTGTTTTAACGCTTCGTATCGATAATGCCCAACGGCTGCACATTGAATGGACGGGAGATGACTACCAAAGTCAACCAGAGTGAAAAAACAAAACAAAAAAACAACTGACATTGGTGAACCAAGAAGCAAGCAATATCAATTTTCATTAATTTCGCAATTTGCTTTTGCTTAGACTGCTCAATTACCGGTAACCCAGCAAACGGGCTCCACGTCTCATAAAAGTCAAAATTTACTCTAATGGAATTTGCGTCCTGTGTGTTTTCTTACAACCCACCAAGGTCTCGCTTACCGATGAGGTCTGATGTCACAAGTTGTACGGTTAGCCGTTCAGCTCGTGCAGAAACATTGCTTGATTTGAAAGGGACGCTACAATCGGATCTGTACGAAGGGCGGTGTACTTTACCCGTTGGTTGTTTGCAGCGATGTTGTCGGCCGAAAGCTCGTCGAGGTCGATGAGGTCGGGACGATACCGGTGCAAGATGGCGCACAGTGCAAGGCCGTCCTTCCAGGAGGTAGTCATGTTCTCTATCTTGATTCGGCTGTAGAGCGCCACCTGCCGCTGACACCAGGACAACAGGGCGTCCGGGTGGATGATAGACTCTGCCCAGAAGCAAAAGAAAGTGCGTCATGGTGGCTCAGTGAGAGATGTAGGATTCACCTGGGGCACGTTACAGTCTCTAAAAATGCATTCTCTCTGTGCGTGTCTTCAGAACAGTGGTTGTTGAGCTGCATCCATAGCAAAATTTGCCAGTTGTTCGCAATAAGGAAGCTTGGGCTATTTGGTGATTCATCTTGAAGTTGCAGCACACAAGACAGGACAAAACGAGAGACACACAAAGAGACAAACACAAGCGCAGCATATTCGCTCCAAAGGGTTCAGCCTGAACCTATATCAGATCACTCAAGATGATCCGAGGTCATCCGATACAAACTAAAGAGATGAATGTTCGGCGTGTTGTGGCAGGTGATTCTCTAGCATGCGATGGTGTGCCGAAACTGTGGACGCCCATGCCAGTGCCTGGCCGGCCGACCCGTCTAGCTCGCTGAAGGTCATTCAAGGTCCTTCCTCACCTCTCCGCCTCCTCTTCTTCTGCATCTCGGTGAGGGGGCGTGGCCCCAGCGGAGGCAGGCAGATCTCCGTGTCAGTGCGGCAGAGGGAGCGCACCTGGGAGGGCAGCACCGCCTGCAGGTTCAGGTTCGGGTAGCGCGAGCTTGGGTTCAGGCTGTACTCCCCCAGGTCCTTGCTCAGGTTCTCGGGCGTCGTCTGCGCCAGCAGCCGGTAGATGGACTCCCGCTCCGCTAGAACCTGCATGCGCGAGAGGTTTGTCTATTTATTTATTTATACTGTAGGTGCACTACAGACCCAGACGGGTACGGGACAATGAAACATAGCATACATTAGCATTCATACACGGCATACACAAGAAAGCAGGCATACATAACACAAATATGTTACGCCGTTCTATTAAAACAAAACTTAGATCTTCAAATATGACTTGTTGCGAGAAAAGTTTTCCGAAAACAAACATCTGCGGATGCCCTGTGCAGCAGCCAGTAATGCTGCCTTCATGTGGAATGATACACATCAGTTGGTGCATACGACAGAACCCCTCCAGAGTAAAGTCAGTTTTAAAGAAAAACCTCTTCATTACATCAGTATACGAGGTGTCTTTTTTTTTTTTACCTTATCAGATTTGTTTTAAAAATTCCGTGAAAGCTACACATGTGGTTTGTGCAGGTGAGTTATGCGGCCAGGGCCCAGGGGGACATAGTATAGGGGGCTAATCGTAACGAACAGCTGGCTAATTAAGTAAAATTTGTTGATTAACATTTTAATTAGTGAAAATAGATGTATGGTTCTAATTAGAAACTTGCTGAGCGTCATCAAAAACCACTAAATCAATAACTTTCAGAAATACTTTGAGTGCATGGGAAGCATAGTAGTGCGCTAAAGCAGCGATTCTCAACCATCGATGTTTCGCGGACCCCTTGTGGATCGGCGGAGATGATGGAGGACCCTGTTAGTGGTAAGGGGAGGGGGAAGGTATGCGGAGGGCAAGTTCGTCTGCTTCTCGCGCAGGGGGTACCGGTGACGTCAGAACGCCGTGCCCTGATTGGCTGATCGCGGCCCCCCTATCTGAGCGTCGTCTGCTCCGTTGCAACGTCGTCTGCGTCTGTCTTACCTTTCCTGCGACTTTCGGAAGTGCAGAGGCCAGATTCACAAAACCATGTTACGCCGAAAGAGTGCGTAAGACAAAACGTGAGAACAAATTCGTATTCACAAAACGAAATTATCGTAAGTTTTGCTCAGGTTACGACGGAATCCTACGACGATCAACTCAGCATGGCCGACAGCATCGCTTAGTTACTTGGTCGCGACGACCAACGGACGTTTATTTTTGTACGTGCTCTTCTCACGCGTCACGACTACAAGCAGCAAGAAAAAAAGTAAAAAGTACTTGAAATAAACCACGACGAACAAGAACGCTGGATCCACAAACACCCGGGAAATGCTCCAACGGCCACGATTCCACTGACCCCGTCCAAGCGAGCTCGGCAGATAGGCCTAGCAGTGGCGCAGCGGTGCTCCGACGGTCCTTGGCCAAGACCGTCTGCCCACGACCGGCTGGCGTGCTGAATGGAATATGCCCGCGCGACCCTTGTGAACCCTTCAATCTCTTCCTCTTGTCATCGCCTCGTTTTCCGAGGCAGCGGCGACTCTCGCCGGTGAAAAAGCGGCGAATCTCCGACAGACGCAGGAAAGGTAAAGCAGCCATCGCTTTGAATAGCAGACGTAAAGCAGACGACGTTAACTGCACCAACCCGGAGTCTCGCCGCACACGCAAGAAGGGAAAAAGTATTTGGGAGGGAACTTGCGGACACTGTCGCTTCTTAGCAGACAAACCTCGGCACCTCGGGACACCTCGCCAGCGAGTCCCTTGACTTCCCTCCTTGATGCGCGTCTGCTAGTTGTTCGACAAAAACAACGTACCGCTCGAGTTATTTCGTCTCCCCTCTCTGAAAGGCGAAGTCGAGCTCGCTCGTAAAGACCTGCACTTCCGAAAGTCGCAGGAAAGGTAAGACAGACGCAGACGACGTTGCGAGCGGACGACGTTGCAAAGGAGCAGACGACGCTCAGATAGGGGGGTCGCGATCAGCCAATCAGGGCTCGGCGTTCTGACGTCACCGCTACTTCCTTTCTCATGCGCAGAAGACGAAAATGAGCCCACTTGCGAGGCGTATAGGTTCAATATAATAATGATATAATAAATGGATTTTACTAAGAGATAGTGAGAAGTAGAATTCGCTTATTGACCTACAAACGAGAGAACTCGCCCAAAAGTGGAAAGAATTCCTTCTCGATCTGAAAAAAGACAACTTTTATTGCCAGGCTCGACTGATGAGGCAAGGCTTCGACCCCTAGAATGCCTTCGCGGACCCCAAAGGGTCCGCGGACCCCCATTTGAGAACCACTGCGCTAAAGGTACCACTCATGCAACAGGTACAAAGCTGAGGCTATGATAAGAGATAGGAAAATTGTGTGGGCACATTAACACACTGGTAGCCTTGCTCCTGGTGCATGAATGGTAACTTTAGCGCACTACTGCACTTCTCATGCGCTCAAAGTCCTTCTAAGAATGACTGATTTAGGGGTTTTCAATGACACTCGGCAAGTTTCTAATTGAAACCATGTCTGTTTTCACTAATTAAAAACTTAATTAACAAAATTTACTCAGTCAGCCAACTGATCGTTACGATTAGCCCCCATACTATGTCTCCCTGGCCGTATAACTCACCTGCACACACTGCGTAAGTGTAGCTTTCACGACTTTTTTTTTAAAGAAATCTGTTAAGCTTAAAAATAAAAAGACTATACATCTTCAGTATACCGTAGAACCCCATTATAGTAACTCTGCATGTAGTAAAACTCTGGTTACAGTAAAAGGAAGCACCGGTCCCGACTGAATCGCCATTTCCTCTATGGTTCAAACTTCTGGTATAGTAAACCATCAAAACTCGAATACCTGTTATAGTAAAACACGGCAGTACAGTCTAAGCTCTTTATAACAGACCTTGATTTTGACCAAGATTTCAGTCTGTTGTAAGGGGACTATGTTGTATGCAGATATGAAGTTGAGTCAATGGTATGTAGAGGAAAACCAACCGAACTTCATGAATCGGTATGTTATATCCAAATGTCTGTTGTAACCAGGTCTCTTGTAATGAGCTTAGACTGTATTGATGAGGTGTTATTTCCCCGCAACAGCATACCTTTTCAGTGAACTTGATGCTGATCGGCTCCTAGAAACTCTAAAAGTGTGCATTAACTACCAAAGTGCTACAGGCTACTGCGCTGTCGTACGATGACAACTTTCTGAGAGAGCATCAGCGGTGCTGCGGTCGCCTTGTGATTGTTTTCATCCCACTATCGTCTGCCACGTCAAAACAATAGGCCTAACGAAACCGAGAAGGGGCCGCTTTTTTTTTTTGGGTGTTCGGGACTGAACTACGCATCATAAATGATTTGCATCGTAAGTGAACTACGCTCGTTCAGAAAACAAATAATGACCAGTAGGGAACTGTGTCCCCTACCAGTTGCAGACAGGCAGGAAACTGTTTTGGTCTTTATCGGAAGTCAGGCAAGAAAGGTTCTGTTTTTGTTGCGACCGTTGAATAATGGACCAAACAAGTGTCACCCAGAGGAAGAACCTGAACCCACCCTTACAAATGCGAACTCTTGTTGGCTTTGGAGAGTCAGGGGGGCTCTAAATGCAGCAGATGCTAATGAGCAACGATATGCCCACACGACAAGCCTCGAGAGCTTCCTTGTGAAGTACAAAGTACCTAGAAAACAAATTGATATAACTGAGTTCTTCACTGCAACTTAAATGGTATTTTTATAAGTGGTGTTTGTTTTTGTACTAATAAACATTTCATTAATTTCCACTCCCTTCTCAAGCTCCAATAACAAATTTTATAAGGTGCTCCCGATATAGTAAAACTCCTTATATAATAAAATTACTGCTCGGTCCCAACAGGCTTACTATAAAGGGGTTCTACTGTATCCGTATCTCAAACGCCCATACCAATATTACAAGATTACCTCCGATTTGTTGCACTATACTTATATTTGCTATGCAGAGGGCAAGTTCGTCTGCTTCTTGCGCAGGGGGTAGCGGTGACGTCAGAACGCCGAGCCCTGATTGGCTGATCGCGACCCCCTATCTGAGCGTCGTCTGCTCCTTTGCAACGTCGTCTGCTCGCAACGTCGTCTGCGTCTGTCTTACCTTTCCTGCGACTTTCGAAAGTGCAGAGGCCAGATTCCCGAAACGATCTTACGCCAAAAATGTGCGTAAGACAAAAAGTAAGAAAAAATTCGTCTTCACGAAACGAAATTATCATAAGTTTTGCGCAGGTTACGACGGAATCCTACGAGAGCTCCGAAGCTGTCTTACGCACTTCTTACGATCAAATTAGCATGGCCGACAGCGTCGACCAGTTACTTGGTCGCGACGACCAACAGACGTTTATTTTTGTACGTGCTCTTCTCACGCGTCCCGACAACAAGCAGCAAGAAAAAAAGTAAAAAGTACTTGAAATAAACCACGACGAACAAGAACGCTGGATCTACAGGCACCCGGGAAATGCTCCAACGGCCACGATTCCACCGACCCCGACCAAGCGAGCTCGGCAGATAGGCCTAGCAGGCACTCCAACTCGGTGCAGCGGTGCTCCGACAGTCCTTGGCCAAGACCGTTTGCCCACGACCGGCTGGCGTGCTGAATGAAATATGCCCGCGCGACCCTTGTGAACCCTTCCCGTATTATACTTTGATCGCTCACCTCAATTTTAGATTAACAGGTCAATCTCTTCCTCTTGTCATCTCCTTGTTTTCCGAAGCAGCGGTGACTCTCGCCGGTGAAAAAGCGGTGAATCTCCGACAGACGCAGGAAAGGTAAAGCAGCCATCGCTTTGACTAGCAGCCGTAAAGCAGACGACGTTAACTGCGCCAACCCGCCGACCCGGGAAGTGAGGAGTCTCGACGCACACGCAAGGAGGGAAAAAGTATTTGGGAGGGAACTTCCGGACACTCTCGCTTCTTAGCAGACAAACCTCGGCGCCTCGGGACACCTCGCCAGTTAGTCCTTTGACTTCCCTCCTTGATGCGCGTCTGCTAGTTGTTAGACAAAAACAACGTACCGCTCGAGTTATTTCGTCTGCCCTCTCTGAAAGGCGAAGTCGAGCTCGCTCGTAAAAACCTGCACTTCCGAAAGTCGCAGGAAAGGTAAGGCAGACGCAGACGACGTTGCGAGCAGACGACGTTGCAAAGGAGCAGACGACACTCAGATAGGGGGTCGCGATCAGCCAATCAGGGCTCGGCGTTCTGACGTCACCGCTACTTCTTTCTCATGCGCAGAAGACGAAAATGAGCCCACTTGCGAGGCGTATAGTATCAGTTCTAACAATATGAGGTTCAACCGTACACATGGCACAATCAATGTTTCCGACAAAATGCCAATTCTTTTTTTCCCGGGTCCCGGGGATTTCAGGACTGAAGCTGCTCCCTAGTTAGTGGAAAGTGAAAATATAGGGTGTCCCAAGCGGACCTTCCGCTGCAAAAAGAGCCAGATAAATCGACACCTGCACGTAGAAAGCTCCAACTTTCACCAAATGTGCACTGAGCAATTAAGTTGTACTGTGTAAAGTTTTAAGGTGCAGTTCTCTTTCCGAGAAAATATTACAGCAAAAAACTTGCCGAAGTCAAGGTTGAGAGCGCTTGCACACGACCGAGTTAGCAACGCCATCTTCCTATGGGCGCAGCAAGCAGACAACGGAGTGCGTCGTCTGCTCGCTGCACCTATCGAGAGATGCCGCCACAAGTAAGCAGCAGTGATTGAAGCGGCATTTGACCTTTTGTAGCAGGTTCTGTGGCACGCAAAATATTGGTTTGGAGCAGCCACTGATGCTTTTGGAGCAGATGCCAACGTCTGTTAGCACATCACTTGAAAATGAAAGTGATTGCATCAATCGTTAGATCAGTTTTATCTTTCATGATGATTAGAGTTTACTCATTAATGCTGAAGCATATTACTTAATATATTTTGTAACAAGAATATATAGGATGCGGAAGGAACACAGAACCTTCTTTTTAGAAAGAGGGCTCAGGTCAAAGTAGGTTCCATTTACAATGATTATTAAAGAAAATGGTTGAAAAATTAATCGTAGCGCAACACTTCAGTTGAGATAAAGCTTTTCTCCCCTCTTGCACTTGGTAGTTCCTTTAGCCTGCAAGCATAATTTAGGTAAAATGCCAGCAAAAACCGGCATATCCACTAAAGGATGTCTATCAATAAAATTACGTCCCCCCAAGTTTTATGAACCTACCAAACTCAAGATTCTAATAACACATACTGCAAAAACAACCACAAGAAAATATTATGAAAACCTACAGTTCTGCTTTGAAAGTGACGCTGCGTTCTACCAGCATTCGAACCAGAATTGAGTCAAAGTTTGCTGTTTTGACCGCTGCACGGGAGCTACCCTGTCTAGCGTATTTACTTAAATAAAGACCCGTCTTTTTTCCCCTTTCTCGGCACAGCCTTTTTTAGAATTGGAGCTCCACCTACAGTGCAGAGCAAGGAAGGTCGTAATAGTGCTCGGCATAATTTTCGGGCCAATACCGCTAACCCAGACTCTCTCCCATGCAAGCCGCTGCTCCTAGCACTCCGGTGAAAAGCGGCGAAGCTTGATGCACGCACGCTGGTGTGAGGTGGTGAAGGTTGATGCGGGCGGCGCAAGTGCCACAGTACACCGTGACTGTAGCCATGGCACGGAGGCGTGTGGCAGACACGATAGTCAAGTGATCGCACCGAGAGTAAAATACCCTGGTTCTGTATTGCCACAATAACCACCATCCAACTGTTTTGCAAAATTTGCTCGTGATTTTTAGAGCTCCCGACGTTGCCGACATTGTCTGAAGATTCAGAACATGACGGGGCCAGCACAAATGAGGAGCAATTTCCAGACTTCGTTGCGTTTTAAGTCAAACCACGGCGGCGCAGCCGAAGCTACCAGCCAATGAGACCAATCATGCGGTGTCAAAAGTCCGACATCAATGAGTTTGTCATCATTCGTGTTCTACCTTTCATCGGCTAAATCAATCAAGCGCAACGAATGCTCCGTGACTCATGCTTTTGGTAGTAGTATGTGTGTTCATGGTTGTATGTGTTAGAGCATTCGACTGTACTCTGACCGTAAGATGAAAGAAACTATACGGTGAGTGAAGACATGCGAAATTCATATATTTACCAGTTTTCTTTCCTTGTGCTTGTCCGAACATTAGGACTGACAAATAATAAAATATTTGCATTTTTTGCTTGGTCTGAGCTTACCTTGGCACAGGTGTGGCGCAATTCTTGGCACAAATGGCATTCTGACGAAAGATGTAGCAAACTTTCGTTTGTGGCGCAATTTGGCGCAAATGGCACAGCACTTCCATCACCGAAATAGCGTCATTAACTCGGTCGTCCACAAACGAGCCCAACCTTGACTTTGGCAAGTTCTTTGCTGTCATTCTTTTACAGAAAGAGAACTGCCCATTGAAATTTCGCACGGTAAGATTGACCTGCTCTGTGCACATACATTAAAAGTTTGAGTCTTCTACGTGCAAACTCCGATTATTCCGGCTCGTTTCATGGCGGAAGGTCCTCCAAGACACCCTAAAAAAATGACCGCATCTCCACGTGGTGAATGATGTTGATTGGGGCGAAGCTCGGGTGGTGCTGAGGATACTGATTTTGGTCATAGGTATTGCTGCTTGCTGTCGGCGTTGACGCTTTGCCGCCGCTTCCCGAGCTCTCAACTCCGGGTCCGCTTGGCGTTTTTGACTCTGTGCAGCAGCTTCTCGCGCCCTGGTCTCCGAAGCAGCTTGCTGTCTACGTAGACGCTGAGGCGCTGCATGCCGAGCTTTACGGTCCTTTTCATTCATGGCAGTAGGAGAATGTGTGGTTTTCTTCTTTTTCTTTTTTTAAGCAGACAGATGGGATGGCATCTCAGAACCCCCTACTCTTTTTTTTCTTCTTTTTCTTTTTTCATAATTTTTTTTCATATTTTTTTTTTCCAATTTTTTTTTGCCCTACACGAGCACGTGAGCATGTGCTCACGTGCTCGTGAGCACGTGATCTCACGAGCAGAAGCACGAGCACCCGACGCCGGCCTATGGCGGACGGCGGACGGACATACGGACATGGCTAGCCCCTAAGGAGCTTCGCCCCTAAAAATGCCCAGCAAATCTTTTCTCTCACGTTTGACACGAGGTAGTTGGGAAGAGGCAAACGCAGTAGCAGTGCTCCGAAGACACTCACGTGAAGCGGGGAGTCCTTGTTCATGGCCCAGGAACGCATCATCCAGGCCGCGTCCAGGGAACTCAGGAAGCCCCGAGCGCAGCCGGAACCAGTAGGCCAGAAGGGCTGCACGCCACAGCAGGGCAGACAAGTCACGTCACAATCACCGGGATCGGGGAAATACATTGCCAAAAAAATCCTCGCATTCTCTACGAAGCGGCGAGTCTTAGGCAGGCCTTAAATAGCCAGTGAAAAGAAAAAAAATGCTTTTTTTTAAACAGTCTGGTTGGGACACGCAAACCAAAAAATAAATTGTACGTGAAAAAAAAAAAAGTTTTTTGAACAATATTAACAGCGCAAGACGCAATTTAGTCGGTAGTCACCTCCCTTTCCACTTGTTTTTTCTCTCGGCATTTCGTGGTGCGTGGAGGAGAGGTGGATCGACTTGGCCATCATGTTGAGGTGGAGAGAGTGTATGACCATCTCGTTCAGGTGGAAAGAGTATGACCGTTCCGTGACGTCGTGGACTTTGCACGCAGGATTTATAATAAATCTCACGCCGTCAACATTAAACTAAAAAAAAAAAAAATTCACATAAAATTAATTTTTTGACACGCGTGTCCCAACCAAACTGTTTAAAAAAAGATTTTTTTTTCTTTTCAGTGGTTTTTAAAGGGACATTGACAGAGTATTTATGCTCGCCAAGGTGTTTTTATTTGTACATGACATATGAGAGCCAAGCTACCCAGAACACAATTTGCGGCTCGAAATTCATTTTTTTCCTCCCAAAAATTGTTGATCGAAAACTGGCCGGTTTGAGTCGCGTTCACTCTCTTCTCCGTGGTCCCGTGCCGTTTTCTATGGTTTACGCACAACCACCAAAGATAATCAAAGTTGCGGGTCATCGAAGGCACACACTCAATATTAAGAATAGAAAAAAAAAATGTGAAACCCACTTTTTGTGGTTTCTAAGAAGCTGCAAATACGTTGGAGTACCGGAAGCGTAATGCGTAATTCTCAACATGGCCCCGTATCGCGGGAGTCGCAGGCTGGATGGCTAGACGAAGCGTACTAAGCGATGGCGGCGGACGGCGGGCGTGGAACCTCCGATTCAGAACCGTCGTTTGCGGTACAGGCAAATCTGTCTAGCTTCGAAAGAGAAATTGTTTACCGATCAAACAATTAGGATATATTGCGTACGACGCGCCCGACCACCAAGCTGATTCGCACGAAGACGTCGCCGAGTCGCTGTCCCTTCCCCTGGCTGAAGACATTGCTCGTCTTATGAACACGAATTGGTAAGAGGTTGAAACACGAGTAAACATCAAGCATGAAGTGCGTTTTTGGTGTTAAATACGCATGCGTATGATTTCTTTACTATACCTGTTTTCGTCTCAAGAACCGTAGTAAAAAAAAGTCCGGCTCCTCACGGAGCATTACTAATTTCCCCTTTTAATAGAGAATTAAGACACATGTAGGTACATTAATTTCCCCTTTTAATAGAGAATTAAGACACATGTAAGTACATTTTAGATTAGATATACTATGTTATCTTATCAAGACGTACGCGTTTCAAATGCAAAAAAGCATTGCTTCCTCCTCCGACAACCATCTATTGTAAGAACTACTTTGTGCGGCGTATGAACAATGCGCAAAATTTCCTTTTTTCTTGAGGTGAAAACGAGTATAGGTGCGAATGTGGCCTATGCGTGGTGCTGCCCAACTTCGAGCCTGAGGAGCGCCTTTGTAGCAGGGAATCGGCAGCAAACTTTCCGATCTACAGTCAACTGGCTGCATTACTGCGAACGAGGAGCTCCCCCTCGTGTGCTTGACCATTTCAATGTTAAAACTTTCGTCTGCTTTGCACAACCAAAAAAAAACAGAGGTTAAAAAAAAGATTCCCAGAGGTTTTAAGGCACTCAATCGTTAGGAGTCACCAGTGTATGAGCCAGTCTTTAGGTGGGCCCAAGTGACAGCTGAATGAAAGTGACTAAAGATAGTAACATGTTCTGCAAGGTAGAGATTCTTTATGTTGCCTGGACATCCATACAACCATGGAGGTACGAAGAAGAGGAGGCGACATACTGGCTCAAGCCAGCCGAGCGAGCAAACCCCAAGTGAAGCCGAAAGTAGCGGTCGCAGTTGGTGGGAAAGCCCCAAAGGGCAATGAAAAAAACTGTTGCCGCCAAGTCAGCTCTCCTTTTTGTCCAATAAGGGGTATTCATACGAGGGATGCTTTTCAAGGAGGGATATGCGTGACATCAGTGATCGGTGGAACAGGCGGGGCTCCTTCCCCGACTCGAGAATTCACATCAACGGCAGGGAGCCGAGAGGGATATCGGTGTTATCAGGCGCATTTAGCGGCCACACTCTTGACAACAGTGCTTGTTGCGCGCTGACGAGAGTAGAAAAATGGAGGTGTACATGAAATGGCAATACGAGATTATGGCAGCAGCATTGTTAGAGGCAGAAGACGACGAACTGCTTCCTGCTAAGAGAAAGATGTCTCTTAAATGGGTGGATGCAACACAAAGGACGGGGAATCAAAAACCAATTGTGTGAGGAACAGCTTGAGGATGGCAATGATGAATATCAAAGACTCCTTCGGGTGCCTCGGACGACATGCCTAACAGTACAAGCCACAACAAGTTAGGCAATCCCGATGCCACCGCCGGCTTCTCGCTGAGCAAACTCTGTAAAGTTGCCAGACACGCGAACAAAATACCGCCAATTACAAACAGATCCCACGCCAAGGCGGGAGCGTTTGTGCAGCCCGAGAAAAAGCTCCCCCGTCCTGCCGGTATGTCTTCGTCAGTGCGGCTCCGCGCAAAAGTACGACATTGCTACCACGTGATGCGCATCATAAGGAGCAAAGGGAGGGATTTCTTCCCCATGTGAATACCCCTATAGCATTTTTTGGTTTTGGTCATCGTTGGGGTCATGTCCCTCCAAACCGAAAGTCTCCCCCGGCTTTACTCGTGGTGGCGTCATGTCGCCTCCCGAAGCTTCCAACCTCCATGCATACAAAAAATTAATTATTTACTTCAGACAAGCGAAGAAAACAACGAAAAAATCATACATTGGAAATTTTACATGGTCTCTAAACGTTCCCTGCTCTGCACACCTATTCGCAAGACAAATTGAATAGAAATAAGCCACAAATTTTCTCTCACCTCTAGTAGGCAGTCTCCTACAAGCCCCTGAAGTAGCCAGTGCCCGCGCCGTTCCAGCAGACGACAGGCGTTGTCTGCCGCGTACATGGACGTGAAGTCGAACATGGCCACGTCCGCCTGCCCGTAGTGGTTCACAGCAAACTCCAGGCTGGGCAAGGCGTAGCCCGTTGCGAAATCCGCAGCGTCCCTGGCATACTCCGTCAGGGCGGCCCGGTCCACGTTCTCCGGGGAGAGGAGACTCGCGGTGTCGCTGTAGTCCTGCCCGAACGCCACAAAAGATCACAATGTAATCCTGTCAAAAGGTCATGCGGTAGTCTCCCGCCGGAAGGTCGCAAAGGTTGCTTACGGCCCCTGTCAAGAGGTCACAAAGGCTCCTATAATGCTGCCGAAAGGTAACAAAAATCACTCTATGGACAGTCAAAAGGTCACTCTATAGCGGGATGGCCGGGCTGACCCGGCCGAAGAGCCGCAAACAAAACCACGAAACTTCCAAGAGCCGCAAGGGGGGGGGGGTAGTAGGGGAGGAAGCCGCGAGCCGCACTTTAATACGCGAAGAGCCGCAGCTTGGCCACCCATGCTCTATAGTCTGTCAAAAGGTTGCACTGCAGTCCTGCCAAAAAGTCACACTTTAGTCCTGTCAAAAGGTCACAAATGTCACTGCAGTCCTGCAAAAAGGTCACAAAGGTTACTACAACCCTACCAAAAGGCAACAAAAGCCACTCTATGGTTTGACCAGAAGGTCATTGTGTAGTCCTGACAAAAGTTTGCACAACTGTCCTGCTGAGAGTTCACTCCATGGTCCTGCCAAAAGGTCCCTGTATAGTCCTGTCAAAAGGTCACAAAGTTTTGATTTCACTCACATAACAATAGCATTTTTGTTATTGGCTATTTTTTTTCTGGAGAGTGTATGCAATGGGCATCAGGTATTACGAAAGCCCCAGGTAGAGAGCGGGTTATTAACTCTCTGGCAAAGCTACCCTTCGCACGCAGCAGATCCAAGTCTGATGTGCGGGCGGCGGGCAATCTTTTTCAAGGATTTGACAACATCGCCGACGGACGCCCTACATCGCCAACTACAACATCAACAATAACTACTACAACGTCAATGAGAAAAGTCATTTACAGTGGTGGGAAGAGCCCATAACAACTATCGCTGTAAAACCCACCAGTGAAACATAAGTAAAAACTCAAAAACATCTCCACGTGGTGAATGATGTTGCTTAAGGCGAAGCTCTGGTGGTGCCTGTCTGCGTAGACACCGAGCCGCAGCATGCCGAGCCTTTTCATTCATGTCAGTAGGAGAATGTGTGGTTTTCTTCTTTTTCTTTTTTTAAGCAGACAGATTTTTCTTCTTTTTCTTTGAGCCTTTTCATTCATGTCAGTAGGAGAATGTGTGGTTTTCTTCTTTTTCTTTTATTTAAGCAGACAGACTTTTTCTTTTTTCATAATTTTTTTCATCTTTTTTTTCCAACTTTTTTTTTGCCCTACACGAGCACGTGAGCATGTGCTCACGTGCTCATGAGCATGTGATCTCACGAGCAGAAGCACGAGCACCCGACGCCGGGCCTACGGCGGACGGCGGACGGACATGACTAGCCCCTAAGGAGCTTCGCCCCTAAAATAGAAAACGGACCACATACATTACCAGTATAATAAGAAAGGTGCTTTTATTAAGAAGAAACAATCCAAGTTTGTTGCTCGGAATCTTGCATTTTAAGATGCCTGTATCGCACTGAGAAACGTCTGCTTTCTAACCACTGGACTCAAACTTTCCACAGTCCTGTACGAAGGCCACTCCAGTAAAGAGCGAGCCTTTTTCCAATGGCACCGACGGTGGAGCCGCGGCAAGAGCAACTTTGTCGTTGGAGCCATCTCTCAAAAGCGTCGAGCATAATTTAGTCTGGCCCTGCCCTTCAGTTTGCCTTCCTACCACTATACTTTGCGTCGCTAGTTCCGCCTTACCACAGTTAAAGCCACATCCGCGCTTAGCTGCCTGCGGTGCGAGCGGTGTCGTCACCGAGAGGAAGAGATTGAGTGCACTCACATCGATGATGACTCCCCGGTCCAGCAAGCTCTGCTTCTTGGCGGTCATCACAAAGTAGTGAGTGTCGTCCTTGTAGTACACTATGTTCTCCAGGTCAATGCCCGTGCTCTCCCTCATATCCTGCACAACAAAGAGAGCAACCGTTGCACAACCAATCGCTCCTAGCGTTCGAGCAACCCCGGTCTTGAACATAGGTGTGCTTGTCTCTGCGACTGTTTCCTTAATGCAGAGTGCATATTAAGGAAAGCAAAGTTGGAATTTGTGTTGAGTCGCCATACCGTTGTCTGCCAAATGTAGCGGGACGCCGCTATGAGTAACATGGTTCATTCCACCATGGGTCATGTGACTATGTGGACTTTGTCAGGTCACACAAAGTCCTCATCAGGTCACGACGCGACTCCGTGACACCGGGGAGTCAAGTCGTGGTGTCGCATGACGTCAGGTCATCTGGTGTCACAGTGTCCCGTGACACTGTGGAACGTGATGCGACGTTGAGCGACACAACTTGACACCCTGATGTCAAGCTACTGAGATACGTGAAAATACAGCTAATGCGTGCTGCATAAGGGACGTTTGGGCAGTAGATTAATGAAGCCCCATAATTTTTGCTCTCGTTCTTTTAGCCGACGAGCACGAAAGAAAAGTAGAAACAAAGCCAGTTACTGAGACGCGACAGGCAAGCGCGTCGGCCCTCACCTGGAAGAACTTCTGGTTGAAGATGAAGGCCACCCCGCTGATCTCCTGCACCCGAGCCTCCTCCAGGGTATGCCTGTTCATGAAGTTGGCCGTGATAGCAATGGCCAGCTTGCCGCGGAACTCCTTGCGGTTGAAGCCTGCAACCGGACTCAGAAGTTCTTCGTCTCCTTGCCGAACATAACTTTCACGGAAAGGGCTTGTCTCTTTCAAGTTTCACGTAATGTAAGCTTCCGTTTTTACGCTCGGAACCAAAGTTCAGGAGATGGTCCAATAGTGTCGAAACCACCAATCTTCATTTCACACCCATGGCCCAGCCCACCCGCCAGCTGGAAAACTGGCCAGTGTTCCTCCTTTGGCAAACTAAATACATTTTTTTTTCCCCAATAGGTGACCAACGTCAGCCAATCAGAAAGCCTGACTGATTCAAATCTCCAGTTTCGGTAGATAATACGAAACGCGGCAATTCGAAAACATTCGACGACTATACTTGGGCGGGGGAAACATGACCATTTTTACTCCCAATTTCACAACTAATAGTTTTTCTGGTTCATATGTTTCACTACTCGTTAATGGGATGTGTACTACCACACACTTGTACAGGAGTTTGCAAACCTCAAGATTTCGAGGAAGCCCTATTTGCTCTGAAAGGTCCTGGCAGCGATGCAGTAAAGCAGTGTAGAAGCCTACAGACGTCGTAAACAATAACGCACATAATACTAGGGAATGTTTGGCTCGTAGCTATGCATCAGTGGACGGCCCAGATCCGCAAAACAAATAGCGCTTAAGTTGGAAGAATACATACTTAAGGGTAGTAGTGACAGCCGAGAAAATTTGGTTCAGGGGCCCTATGGAGGTACTCTAGGAAGCCCCCGGCTTCCTAGGAACCCATTTTGAGAATCTATGTACTGATATTTCAGGCTCGACATGATTGTGGGTGGTTGTTCGTGCTAGAACGAAGTAGGAACCCTACCCTCGACGACAGGGGGAGCCTCCTAAACTCGAGACGGCACTCGCCTTTGAGGGTGTTGCGTTTTCCGTCGGCCCCAATGAGCACGTCGAATTCGTACTGGGACGCCGGGTGGTCTGCTGGAAGCACCTGTGCCCTCCAGCCTATCCCTGCAGACAGAAGCACACTCTCATTGGTCGGTTCCAAATGGACGGGCAGGCCAAAACCTTTGCGGTGAAACCAAGAAAACCCGAGATTCTTTTGTACCGTAAAGGCTTGGGATAGTTACTGAGACTGACAGCTTAAAGAGATGCTGAACCGAAATTCAGATTTCGCAAAGGCCGCAAAAGAGCTGAAACTACGAACTCCAAAACATCACTCGTACATCGATGTCTTAAACGGATGGCCGCATTTCTGAAGAAAAAAAAGGGTGCGATCAGGGACCCCGGAACCGGGGGGGCAACGGGGGCTTCAGCACCCGCTGACATTTTCCAGGGGGTGCTGGGCAGTATGCTGAGCCCCCGTACGTTTGGCTCAAGGCCTACTGAACAATGCCTGCGCCATCCACCCCCCTCCGCCCTCCCCTCTGTGTTCCCACTGGTACGTGGCTTGCCCTTAGCCAAATATAGAAGCACGTGGCTCTGTTTTTGTTACGGATGGTTACCCACCAAATTGCGGCACACGCTACGCACACGAAATTCCAGAAAAAAAATAATGAAGTAAAGCAAAGTGTCAGTAAACCGCAGACGACGCGGCACCTCCAAAAAAAATGTGGAGAAAAAAAAAAAAAAAGCTGGCGCCTGCAGCTTGTTTAGCACAGTCAGGGAGATCTCCCCTCTTCCCCTGCTTGGTCATTGTCCTGGGGCCATTTCATACGGCTCTCGCGGGTTGGCCATGCGGGGAACACGCAGCGCACTGTTTTTGTCCACCCAGTCATGCCGGCTTCTTCGTTTTGCTTATATTTTGAGCCGTGACGTTTCCCAAAGAACTCAAAAATTTCTTCTAGCTTTTTTTTTTTTAGTTATTGTTTTGGCGGTTTGAGCAACCATGAGGGTCGTCGAAGGGCGAGGCGGGGAGATGGTCTGCGCGAGATGAAATCCCTTCTTGAAAGAGGTACGGCCTACAGATGTAGCAAGCTGAGGGAATAAAGTATTCCAACTTCCAAGGCAAGAGGAAGCCTTACCAGGCGAGGCGACACAGGTTGTCAAGGGAGAGACCGCACTGCAGTCTGTGTTGAAGAACCGCTATCACGGTGGTCGTCAAAGACACCAAAGAATCACGGCATTCTCGCCTGTATTTCTGTGTCGGGTTCTCGAAACACCATTTGGTTCTTGGCGAGACAGCCTGCTATGTTCAGGCGGGCACCCTAACATACACCTGGTCGGTTTTCCAGTCTTGGGCAGTAACTAGTTACTAGTAGGTTGTAACCCGTTACCGGTTACGACCTACTTTTTTCAGTAACTTGTAACTGTAACTCGTTACTGCTTAGTGAAAATAACTTGTAAGTGTAACAGGGGTACTATTTTTCGAAAGTAACTGTAAAGAGTAACGTTACAGTTACTTCTCAGATTTATGTGCAAAAATATTGCAAACACGACCGCCAAATCGTCTTGCAACTCATGAGAGAGTCCGAAGTCCTGATACGGGAAGGGCACAGCAAAACTGCTGCAAAAACCGTATGGAGCTCGAGAGAAAAAAATTAAATAAAAATCAACAAAATTTTGGGGTGACCCTGCTTCGCCAAGCTTGTTTCGCCTACTGGGATGATGGGGACGTTTGTGTCCGTACCCGCCGTGTATAGTGCATCGCCCACTGCGCACGCAGATGTAACAAAGCACGGCATCTCTAAAGCGTTTCTCTTTTCTTCGCCCGACAGAGGAAGCAAATGCTTTTCGCGGAGGACAGTTCTTGGTGATTGTCGCCCGAAACGCCCGCAGGCTTACGGGACAACCGATCTTCTAAACTTTGTCTTTTTCCGCCAAGCACACTGGCGGACACCCTCCCAGATGCACTCTTGCGGGGTCTCGACTTTAGGCCCATTTGCTCTCCCCTCCCCTTTTTTTTTTTGCAACCCAATTAGCGGCCTTGCTTCCCGTCTCCCACTTGTTGTACCCCATTGCTCTGCTTCTCGGGTCCCGTCACTTGAGAAAGAATATTCGCTCAAACCTTCTGTGCCGTTCTGCTAGTTTGTGTGTTTTCTTGAAATTGAAAGGCCGCCCTTAGCGAGGACCACAGGCACTTGTGATCACTTGATTTGTGGATATTCACGTCGTGGGCTTTCCGGGTGGTCTCTTCTAGTTGGGGTGGTGAAATGGAGGAGCGCAAACGTGTCCAATATGGTTAGGAAGTGACGGAAAAAAGATAGCAAAAGCCGTTTGAAATTCTACACGCTGTGGCCGCTTGTACCTCGATCAGTGCTTCTTTTGCACCGCTGCCGTGTTCAGTGGGTTTGACAAAGGAATGTTGCCGCTACATTGCTCTCCAAGTTTTCAAGAAAAGAGAAGCTTCGTGTTTCATGAAAAATTGTACGCACGCAGAAGAGAACGATTTGATTGACGAGTGGATTGGATTGACACATCTACAAAGCTGATTGCAAGGTATGACTTATATTATTATTGACTTGACATATGCACGATGTTTGTTGCTTCCCTCCCATTTCGCCTGACAAAAGAAATCCGAAATTAGAATTGACCGATTGCATAAACTCGCACCATGATTGGAGATACCCAAAATCTAGACGCGTGCTGTTGTATTCGTGTATACCCTATGGTGGTCGCGCCTAATTTTGAAGTTCTTTATGGATCTTTAGAAAACTAAAGTCGCCTGTTATTTTCGTCAAATAACCATAAATTCTTTATCATATGGTAAATTTACCCATTCATGGGGCAATTCATGCTAAAAATGGAGTTAGGAAGTATAAAACATGTCAATATTGGTTATTGGGAAAATCTTAGTTTCTCGAAAACTCAGATTCAATACCATGAACGACACAATGTATTATGAAAAATCTATATTAAATTAAATGCATATTAAGGAAAGTTCCTTTCCTGAAAATGACAGCTTTGTGCGTGCAGGCGCCCGATTTTCCAGTGCATTTTACATTGACATCATTGTGTCAACATTTCATTGCTTCGTGACAGGAATTTCGGATGAATGTATGGACTCGCGGTATAGATAGTGATAATGAACCTTCTATAAACAGTAAAATCGTGGTAATGTTTTTTTGTTTTTTTTTAATTTTGACGTTTTTTTATTTCCCCCCCCCCCCCCTCCCCCCCTTATTCGACCGCTAGCCCCCCCATGGAAAATACACTTCCGGGGTCGCTGGGTGCGATCGAGCGAGGACTGTGACGTCCCGATCCTACTGGAATAGTTGAGAATGAGGGGAAGTGGCATCCCTTTTCTCCTCCTCGCTTCGGTTCACCAGCTCGACGGGACAAAGGCGAGGAAAAGAGGGAATGAGAATCGTGACGTGACTTGTCTCCTTGGCCTTGTCGGCCATGTTCAATTGTGCACTTCTTTTCCAAAAAATGCGGCCGTCCGTTAGAGATATCGCTGTATGAGTGATGTTTTTGCGTTTTGCAGCATCCCGCCTATTACTCCAGCCTTGTTTTGTGAGCTCCAAATTTTGGTTCAGCATCACTTTAACCCATTAGCTACCAAAGCCGGCGAATTTCCGGGCGTGCCGTCAAGGGCCATATTGCCAAAGCCAGCGATCCGCCGTGCTGCATGAATTTCTGTTTTAAAGAGCCATGTATAGATGGCACGCTATGTAGACTTGGGGTAGTGTAGTTAGATACATTTCTAACAGATGGCAAGGGTCGTTCTGTTCGCTGTGTTTGTTTGAGCTTGTTCTTTTGTGTGTAGTCTTTCCCGCTCGATCGCTGCCTGCTTGGAGAAGATGGCAGCGTCCAGTGTAGGGTGTGGCCTTTCTGACGATGAAATCATAGATATCTTCTTCGCCAGTGATGATGACGAAATGTCTGGTGAGGATAGTGAGTTTTCAAAGCCTTCTGTCGACAACGGGAGAAATTCCGACAGCAGTTCTGAGTCCGAATCACGACAAGAGCACACTGGTTGTGCGACGCCTAAGTGACCGAGGATGGAGTGCTTCAAGATCTTTCGTACGAGGAAGAATCTGTGAGGGCCTAGTGATTTATAGACCTGAACGAACCACTTAAAGGGACACTGAATTCGATTTTGAGATTGTCCATTTGTGGTGACAACTCAATCTAGAAGCTCTAAGCATCCCAACAAACACAAAACCACAACCGTGCGTAGCTTATTTCCTTGTTAAAAGTGTGTTCAAAGATCGCGACACGCCCTTTTTGGGAAGTATTTTCTTCCGAACGAAGTGGTCGATGAAGGGCGCTTGTCGGCGAGTTGCAAGCGTTGGGTTCGCCCGCGGAGAAAAAGAGCAGTCTTTTCGGAATGTGTACCTATCAGACTCTCTTCGAAACAAGTTATAATAAAATCATTCGGAGTCTGCACGTGTAGTAGGGCTTTCATTGGTCCACACAATGTAGTCCGCGAGAAAAAAAAGTCGACATGTTTTTCTATTGCCCTGAGATGAATAGGCGGTTTTGTAATATAGGACTTGGTATATGTGGGAACTGACACATTTTGAACAATATTAGATCAAAAACGACCTTTTTCAAAAATGACTTCAGTGCCCCTTGAAGCATGTAAATAAAGATGTTTTCTTGTTTTCTGCACTGAGTTTTACTGTAAAAGCTTATTATAGAAGCAAAACAGTCACGCCTATTGTGGCCCTGTTTTAGGGTGAAACATGCAGTACGAACAACCCGGCAGAGCGCGACGCGCGCGGTAGGCGAATGGGTGAAGAAATGCAGGGCGTAGATTATTATGTTCACGCATCTCGTGTCGTGGTGCGTTCTTCGGCGTTCTGCCGTGTCGCAGAAAAGACAACAAAACAACGGCTCGAGGTTTGCTATTCCGCACGAAGCTCCCCAAATACATTCGCGAATAGTACCTCAAAATACTAAATCGGTCGACAGCAAACGTTCCAGTCACATCACTGCAGAGAGATAAAGAAAGAAAGGCGATAGTGGGAGGAGGGCTCACTCACTCTCTTGACTCTGGTCTTCGGGGGGCTCGAGGAGGTCCTTGAAGGTCACATTCTCGTGCACCTCGACTCCCAGGAGCAGCGCAACTTTCAGGAGGATGAGCTGGAGCTGCCTGATGCCTGGATGGAGCACGCACACACGCACACTTCGTCGGCCACAGAACATCAAACTGTGCTTCACCTCGCTCAAACAATGCTACGACGAGGAGTCTCAAAGGGGCACTACAGCGGATCTCGAGATCGTCATTCCACGACGCAAACTCAATCTGCGCATCCTAAGCATCCTATAAAACCCAAAATTACAATCATGCGTGGACTTTTTCGCCCTAAAGAATGCGACCAAAAACCGCGACACTGCCTTTCTTTCGAGATATCTCGGAAAAAAGGGAGTGTCGGCGGTGTTTGGTCGCGCTTTTAATGAGGTAAAAACGCCACGCACGGTTGTAATTTTGGGTTTTATAGGATGCCTAGGGCAGACAGATTGAGTTTGCATCATAGAAAGATGATCTCAAAATGGAGAAAAATGAATGTAGAAGCTGGACTATGCATTCCTAACCAACACCACCTAAAATAGACCAAGCCCGTGCACCAAAATTTTGACATCACCCCAGTGAGATCGAGCAAAGACGCAGACTGGACACGGATGCTGCATCAACGTTCGGATGGGGCTCGTGTTCAATCAACGCATCGAAGGACGCTCAGCATAGGGCTTGGGTCTAATTGCCGAGTTGACGCCATTTAACTGTGGTGGCGTTCCACGGAGAAAGAGGAAGCTGTTTGCGGGCCTCGATTATTTTAGATGATGTCATCCTAGCACACCTTACAGTGATAGCTCGGCGTGCAAACTCCTGGTCGTAGACGTGGAGAAGGAGACAAAACAGAGCTGCTGCGGTAGACTCCATACATAGTAAAAAGAGTTTAGAAAAAGAAAGTTGACTACATTAGAACTTTATGATACATGGATCGGTGCCTCAAATGCTAATGATAGTGCCACTCTTAAAACGCTCACCCAAATTTCGTCTTATTCCCCTTCTAACAGCCCTTGTAATGATAGTAACAGCACAGAAACAATGGTGTAGTTGAGATATATGAGAAAAAATCTGCTTTACTGTAGACAGGCTCATAGGCAAAAAGTTTTCAATTTCCTGGGGAGGGGGGACGGGACTGGGGCACAAGAGTCCCCTCTCCCCTCCATTATACAGGATGTCTCCTAAAAATACTTACCATAAAGTTCCGAAAGAACGCCCACCCAAAATGAAGAGATAAATGATGAAAACTATGAGGTGAGCAATGTTTAAGGATGTAACAGCAAAATTTTATTAAAAAATTGGTAATAATCACGAAGAAAGTAGGGGGGCGGGCTGCCATTACGAACTATGTGAAACGGGAACTGATACCACAGATGCGGACACGACAAATCCGAGTCTCACGGTGTGATAAATATGCGGGAATTCGCTACAAAATCCCGTCACGAGAACGGACACCGCAGAACACAGACGCAACACATTCACGCATCACAGCGCAATAAACACGAGAGCCCGCTAAAAACTCGGGTGTCACGGGAACCGATATCGCGCGCGCAGATCGAGGACAAAAGCGCGGGAACCCGCTACAAACAAGCACGTCACAGGAACAGATACCGTAGATTGCGGACGCAGCAGATTCACCTGTCACAATGCGATAAACACAAGAGAACCCACGGCGAACACGCTTGTCACACATACCGATACCACAGATCGAGCAGTTGATGCGATTCCCTTTGGACATCACATATTGATATTCAGTGGGAATCGTGGGGTGGACGATTTTTTCGGAATTTTTATGTTATGGATGTGCAGCCCAAAAACGAGATGGGTGATCTCTTGCTTGTGGGCGTTCTCTTGGAGCTTTGCGGTAGTGTTTTTTTAATTGCAAAAATAAATTGTGCATCACCGAACGCTCAGTCTCTGCCCAAATGTAACCCTAGCAGTCCAGAGCAGATGTCAAAGTTTTAGGAAAAATCCGTTACCTGAATTAAAATGTTACAAGCGAGTTTTGGAAATTTTCAACAGGAAAATAGTGGCCAACAGAGCCCACAAATTCATAAGGTTCACATGGCGCAAACTACCAGGACACGAAAACCTACTTATAACCTTTGAATAAGATAACTGTTTGTTCTAAAACTTTAGCATTCAATCCGGACTGCTGGCACTATATTTGGGCAGAGAATAAGCATTTCACAATATGCATAGTTTATTTTGTGCGGTAAAAAAAAACCCACAAAAACACTGATATTATTATCATCCATGCTTTTTGCATCGCCGGCTTTAGGGCGCGCCAGCTGCACAACGACGCACCCACACCCTCGCATTTCCCAGGTGAATCAAGTCATCCTAAAATTGACTGACTTAGGGGTTTGATGACGCGCAGCAAGTTTCTAATTGGAAACATGTTTATTTTTACTCACTAAAATTTAATGTTTAAGTTTCAAGCAATAATTTTGCCCAGTGATTTTATTTATTTTTTTTTTTTCAATTCCTGATTGTAGAGTGGGGGGGGGGGGGGGGTGCAGGAGCCAGGCATTGCCAGGAGGGGGGGGGGGGGGGGGGGGGGGGGCGAGCCCTCGAGCCTTCCCGTAGTCTGTGCCTATGGACAGTACTTTCATGACCTTTTATGTAGTAAAAAATATGAATGCAACCTCTAAAACATGTGCCAAGCTTGTACTGCTGGCACGGCCCAGATAAGGTACCATATTTTCCACACTACACATCTTTAAAAGTTGAATTTTTATGCAGTGCAGATTATCTTCAGGTGCGGACTATGCAACCATTTATTTTTTCTACATCGTTTTTTCTGCCGAGACGTAAAGAATTTTGTGAATGACAGGTAATCTTAATGGTGATTTATGTATGACCGAAGCTTTGTGTGCTAGTAAAGAGGGTATTTGTCAAGTGTGCTGTGTACGAGAATTTGTCACCGTCGTACTAGGGATCAAGTGCGGAGTATACACCGGGTGCGGGCTACAGTTCATAAAATACAGTAGTCGTAATAAACATGCTGATATAGAATGTACATAGTGATCAAGATTTAAGAAAAAAAATTCAACATTACCCTACAAAGATCATATCTTTACTACCTTTCTATACAGCAAGAATATAAATAACCAAAACAAGGAACTGATAGAGAAACAAAAAATGACATAAGGAAAGATTTCAATGCAGAATGTGTTTTACCAGCCAAATTCTATGATGAAACCGTCACAAAGAACCATCATGAAGTACCCGTCGCAACAAATTGTCACAGAGAATCGTCACGAAAACCTGCGACCTCTCGTGACACCATGACATCATGTGACGTCGCTGTCATGTGACCTCAGAGAACTCTTACCATCAAAGAACAAAGAACAAAGCCGCGGTTCACCAGGAGGCATCGCGGGAGAGAGAGAGGGGAGAGGAAAGCGCGCTCACTGATGTGGTCGATGGAGCCGGCGCAGAACTTGCCGAAGAACTTCTTGGCGCCCAGGGCCCGGAGGTCATGGATGACAAAGGGCCACAGGTGCAGGACGTTGTTACGAGAGTACCGGTCCCGCTTCTCCAGCACCACCACCTTGGCCCCCAGCAGCTGGGCCTCAATGGCCGCCCGGATGCCACATGGCCCGCCCCCGATGATGAGCACCTGCGGGCGACCGAGAAGGCTGAGCCAACCTGGGCCTCTTCCACGCGCGGCGGCAACGGACCCTTTCTGGAATTCGGTCTGGCCACTCTGATCATTAGTGTCGTTTTGAGTTACAATGCCAGGATTGTGTCTCTGACTATAGTCCGTTGCAGCTCAAGAAGGTAAGGGGAGGGAAAGGAAAGCCGGGGAGGAGGAAGCAGACAAAACGCTGAAGTGAGGAGGAGGTTTCTCCCTCTCCTCTCCAGCGTTCCGTCTGCTTCCTCCTCCCGGCCTTCCTTTCCTAC
Organism: Ixodes persulcatus; assembly: GCA_013358835.2. Taxonomy (NCBI): domain Eukaryota; kingdom Metazoa; phylum Arthropoda; class Arachnida; order Ixodida; family Ixodidae; genus Ixodes; species Ixodes persulcatus. Next base: position 103,870 of record JABSTQ010009613.1, read on the forward strand.
GCCCTACCTTCTTGAGTTGCACTGGACTATAGTATGTTTACTACCATGGCCGGGCTAGAGAGTGGCTTTCTTTACGGCTTTTGCTGTCGTTTGGGAGCAATGGGATTTTTTCTAGTCGCACGGGAGGGGTGGCACGATTACGCCACCAGTACCACTACATCCTGGACCCCCGTGGGCATCTTTTCCGACCACAAAGATAGAAAATATGCCCTAATGTATGTATGTTATACGACTGTATTGCGCCGACCGAAGTAATTTTGGGCTTACGATAAGTAAACGCTCGTTTACAAAAAAATTGTTTTTTGAGAATACGAAGAGGAAGAGGTGTTCTGCGCAAGTCTCTAAAGGCAGGCGGTCCATGGCCCCTGGGTCAGACTAGTCCGGAAATTCCTCCAATGGGACCTTGGAGTGAAGAGGCGCACACGGTGAGGTTGGATACCTCCTTAGAAGGAGTTAAAGCAGCTGTGCAACAATTTCAGTTGTTTGCTTAAATAATTTGGGAGTTGGTGCCTCGACCTTTCTGAAGTAAACAAACAACCGCTTTTGCCTGCATGTCCTAGTTTTCTTGTTTTTTTTTTTTTTTTTTTTTTTTTTAATTTACAATGATTGAGGTTTTCGGCACCTCTCAACTCCTTCACCATCTTCCAAGTCATGTGCGCTGTGGCGTGAAAGGGGGATGTGCGGAGTTCCGGTAAAGCTCTCTCTCTAGAGCCATCAGTGAGCAGCGAGAACTCACCCGCTCACATCCACATGACCACGTGCTTGCGCAGCGCAATCAACATGGCGAAAGGGTAAAGTGCCAACGTCCAAATCCGGCCATCCCCATCCAGCTCTGCCCCAGTCCCCCTCCGGTTTCTGGTGGCAGTTCGCGGTAGCAGAGAGAGCTGACGGTTTTGTTGACCTCGGATAGATGGCACCACTAAAACTTCATACAATAAAAGTTTTACCGATGTTACCAGGTTTTTGACACATTCATATTTATGTTGGAACGACAAGATTTGTAGAAAAATTACATTTTATTGAGCAGGTATTTGCACAACTTGCTATCTTTTTACAAGTCCCCCATTGACGTCACGCCGCGTGGTTCTCATGGCCGCCGCTCGCGGCTGCAAGTCGGGAAATGTTTAAATTTTTGCCTCCCGATTACGCGGCGGGATGGCAACATTTCGAAGGAAGATGTGGTTTCTGCCCTTTCTGAAAGATGAACAATGTCAAAGGAATTCTTTTAACATTGAAATCGTTGCATAGCCCCTTTAAAGCGCTGTAGGAGGGGAGAGGTCACAGCGACCCCACTGAGCTGCAGTGCCGGGGAGAAACGACCCCCTGTAGAGGCCATCAGAAATCGTGCCTTAGCCTGGCCGTGCTACTGCGTCATTATCTCTGGTTCAGTTAAGTACAAAATGAGCGTGTTGGTAACAGTAATTAAACATGAGCAAGGTACACAGAAAGGGGGGACGGCGTACGCCGTCATGTCGCGTTGGTTACCGACATTGACGACGTACACCTCCATTTTCGTTCGTCCCCCCTTTCTGTGTATCTTCCTCATGTTTAAATATCTCTAGTTCCTTGATTTCAGCCCAATTCGACGTCACACTTGCATCGTGCATTTGCCTGCCATATTCCCGGCACGGCGGTGGAGGCAGAAACTGCAGACGTAGGATCTGCCATAGGTCGCTCTTCAGCTTTACAGTCCATGAAAACTCGAGTAACCATGAGTTGGGACGCCGCCACGACGGCGACACTTGCGTTTTGCCATCTTTTTGGCCGGAACTTCTACGGCTGACCACCGGGACTGCGACATCCGACGGCATGACACCCCGGCTCGTAAGAAGCGATTCATTACCTCCAAGTCAACAAATGGCGCCTGAAACACGGCGTCATTTGACAGTTTTTTTTTACCGTCCAAAAGTGGTCCCAAAGCAGCACCAAATTACGTCGCGGGAGTCGACAGGTCATGCCGTCGGACGTTGCGATTCTGGCGGTTGGTCGAAAGAGTTCCGGCAAAGAGCGCAAGCAAACGCGAGTGTCGCAGTCGTCGCGGTACCCCAACTCGTGGCCGCCCCAGTTTCCGCGGACCAACGAGCCCAGAGCAAGCTATGCCGTATCTGCCCCAATGCTACACCACTGCCGGGATCGCACCAGGGAACGGTACGACGCTTCTAGGACGTCGTCGGGCATAAATTTAGGAACCACTAACGAGGACGTGTCAGACGCACCATAGCACCACCGTAAACCATCTCGGCGTAACTCGGCCGACGGCGAAAAGAATGGCACAGGCGAGCCAATGAGACAGTCGGAAAAAGGCGCGCAACGCCTTCTCGCAAGCGTTCATTACGACCGTGCGTCGTCGCACGCTTCACTTCGACGCTCTCATCGGCTTGCCTGAGCCGCAGCTTCCAGAATATGCCGAAATCGAGCCTAGGACAGCGTACGCCGTATCCCTTAGAGCTGCTAGGCGGAAGGCTGGCTCGCACTCTTGCGACTGCTTAGGACCGTGTGCCTCGAAACCTCTAAAAATCTCTCGCGACGAGAGGATGCACTGGCGCCACCTTTTGAATTGTCATGGAAAACTGGGCAGTCTTGTACGTTTCCTACTTCTCTCGCGCATCATCCTTTCTCTCTTAGCTCGAAAAAAACTTTTGTCAATGTTATGAATGACCGTTTCTCACAGGTAGTACGTCAATTTGACCTTGCAAATGCCGCAAAACCTTCACCGTAGTGAAATGCAGTTCCAGGGTCGACTCTCCCGTCGTAAGAAATTTTAAGAGGTCTTAAGGCGTACGGTCCCTGGGAGCGAAGAGCGTGCGAACAAGCCTTCAGTGGCATGTCGCGCAAAGCGGACACGCGGGCGGTCCCGCCCCGCTCTCACCCGCATGCCCGCGCAGGCCTTGCCCCGGTTGTAGCACTTGTGCGCCGCCCTCTTGTCCAGCTTGGCCCAGAGCGAAGCGGCCCTCCAGGAGCGCAGCTTGGCCTTGAGCCGCGGGTAGAAGGCGGGCAGGGGCGACGGGCTCAGCTGCAGGACGTCGCACATCTGCGGAGCACGAGACTCGCCGTTGGCGGGATGCTCCACGCTCGTCCAAGCCGGATACGAGGCGTCGAGAACGGCCACCGAACAAGCCGCACACAAGACCTCGCCGACAGTGTGAAAATTGGACTCGTCCAATTTACCGGCGCCTCCTGCACCGGCTGTGCTCGGTGCATGCCGCTGCATTCGATTTACGAGCGCAGTTTATCTCAAGACACGACCGGAAGCATGTCGCTCTGCACTTTTCTGCACTGCACTACGCTTTTTCTGTGCCGGTGCAGCCAGAAGCAGGTAAAATGATTGACAGACCGAAGACATGAATCGTGTGCTGAAGGCAGGGCTTTCGGAAGGCACAACCAGCCGTTCCATTCTGTCAAGCGACTACGGTCGGAGAGACGAGTGCAACTCTCCCGAGTTTTGTTTCGCTTCTCACGCCGTCAACTCTGTCGTCCGCCGAAGGACGTGGAGGGCACTTGCCTGGCGGTAGGTGGAGAGTGCCGCCTTGAAGGTCCCGGCCGACACGAACTGGTCAAAGATGTCAGAGGCCAGGGCGCTCTCGGGGCTCATGGCCTGGGGCAGCCCCACGGGCGTGGCCCGGGGCCCCCTCACCGCCATCGTGGGGCACCCTGGCCCCTCACTGGGGCCCGTCCGCCTGCCTCACTGCCGCCGCTGGCCCACTGAAACGCGGGAATTCCGTGCAACGTTACTACAGTGCGAGTCGAAAGTGTCAACGACCCTTTCAAATGGCCACGTAAATAGGTTTCTTAAAGGGTAGGGTGACCATAATCCTTGGACTAAAAGGCGGGACATAGAGGGGGGGAGGCATTATGCAAAGCTCTGCTTTGCATAAGCATAAACATGCACATTTTTCAGAAGTTCTTCCTTGAGAACACAAGTGCTTTTGGTCCTCATTTTTTTAACAATGAGGAAGAAATGTTGCCAACCAAAGCATGTCAAATACAGTAATAGAGAAGAGTCTCCCGCACACTTGCTTATGTGAACAAAATGTATTAGCAGATGCAACTACTACAGCCTGTTTCATAGAATGTTTATTTTTATCACACTATGTCTGTAACAAATAAACATTTTTCCATGTTGAATTAACCTGCTTACATTCGCCTAGTACTGATTTTGAAACTACTATGCCTGTTCCAGCGAAAACAGGACATGAGGCTTCGTTAGACCAAAAAGACAGGACGGCAGAAACGAACCTCTAAAACGAGACTGTCCCGGCCAAAACGGGAAGTCAGGTCACCCTATTCAAGGACACTAAAGGGGTTTTTGAGGTAGTCCATATTTATGGTCATAACTCGATCAACAGACTCTAAGCACTCTAGAAAACCCGAGATTGAATTGATATGCATCCGATTTTCCTTCTAAACCTGGGACGAAAGATCGCGACACGTCGGTTTTTCTGCGATTCGGCGCAGAAACCAGATGGCGCCGTGGGACGTGTGACAGCCGATCGCGATCGATTGCTTTCTGCACAACGATGGGGCCGACCAGTGGCGGACTGATTCGAATGTGTGCGACTCACGCACGGAAAGAGATCACTTGTGACTGACTGTCACACATCTGATGGTGCCTTCCGGTTTCTGTACCGATTCGCAAAATAAACAAGCACGTCGAGTCAAGATTTTGCACAGAGGTGAAAAATGGTGTATTTATTGCATCATTAGCACAAATGCCCACAGCACAACCCAGTCACTGCTGAGATTTCACCCCCCCCCCCCCCCCCCCCCCCATGATGGGCCCCTATGGGATTTAACCAATGATAAGTCACAAGCGACATTCCAGTAACAAAACAAAAGCACACATCAGGATTTCTTTCATGTTAAAGTCACTTCAAAAATGTTTTCTGCCATTTCTGCCCAACACTTTTTGATAGGCTCATTGAAACCTTTAAAAATGCTTATATATAGGAAAACTACAGGCTCAATTCATTTTACATTTAAATTGTCTGTTGACTAAACAAAAACATTTAGGCAACTCTAGCAAGCTATAGCTAGTAGGGCATGTCTAGATTTTATTGTCAACATTTCAAGGCTGTTTCATTTTTTGGCAACATGTGGAAATAGTTTGGGGCCAATACACAAATAAGCTGTCTGCCTGTATTAACTGTAATATTCAAATTAAAAAAATAATTACAATATAAATTTGGCTGGTGAAGACAGCTAGGGTATAAAAGGCTGTGGTTATCTTACCAGTACATATGTTAAAATACAAGTACTAGATGGCTTGGTATCAGCAGTGATACTAAACGACAGCCACCAACTAGACAACTTGTGTAGCAAAACAGACCTCAAACAAACTCTTGCCCGTCAACAAAACCACACTTGCAGTTTGTAACTAAGTGCCACAAGAGCTGGCAGAATAGACAGCTTAACTGTGAAAAAAGAACAAACTTTACCAACTGTTTGAAACGACCCACACAAATAGCAGCAGCTATAAGGTCACATAATAATGGTTGGCAAAGGTCTAAACTACAACCCGGATGTGAAAGAATGTCAACATAGCTAACATGGGGTAGCCCTTTACCTGCGTGCTTATCTTCGGCACATAATAAAAGGGCCTCCCTGATAGCATACGAGGCGCCATGAATCATAGATCACACACCGGGCATGGTCTGTGTACAGAGTACTGGAGGTAAGCCATATAAAAAAAAAGAAAATGAGTTGTGTGTATGTTTATACAGCCTAGAACTTGGTCTGCCTCAACGGGCAACGAGTCTCCCAGCTGTAGGTGAGACATTTAGCCAGTGTACAATGTACGCGACAATGTAGGCGCAATTATTAAATGCGCCGGCAAGGGCTGTCAGGTAGGGGTATCTAATGTTTACGTGGAGCCAACCAATTAAAAACATGATGGTTAGGTTTTGGTTGAGCCTATCCTTTCTACTTTCTCATTGGCCCTGCTCTAGTTTCTTTGCACTAGGGCTGGGCAGAGATGCCCCCAAAAGTGTTCCGAAACACAAATACTGAGATATATGTATTTTAAGGATAAAATACAGATACTAAGATACCGTATTTTCCGGGCTATAGTCCACACCCGGTGTATAGTCCGCAAAAGCCAATACAGATACTAAGACACCGTACATGTTTCGCACCTGGTGCTTAGTCATCACGAAAATCTTCTAATACACGGCACACCATGACAAATGTCTGCTTTCTTTGCTCACAAAGAAGCTTGTATTATACATGAATCATTAACATACTCTTTCATTCACAAAATCAGTCACATCTTGTCATGATGAACGATCTTGAAAAGCAAAATTCCTGTATAGTCCGCACAGCCTAAAATATAAACTTTTAAACATGTATAGTCTGCACACTATAGCCCAGAAAATATGGTACATCTCTCTTTTGTGTAACAAAATATCCCCAAAATACTTCTTAAAAAAAAAAAAAATTTTTAAAAAGTAAAAATGTTTTTAGGATAACAGGTACATACCGTAAAATACCGTGGAAGCGCCCATTTCGTTCAAGCGCCCACTATTAAGATTTTCCGAACTTGGGAGTTCTGCAAATTACGAGTTAAGCCCCCGATTTGATCGGACAAGCGCCCCATGTCTAGATTAACCCTGTTTTCAGTGACAGTGTAGTCTGGTATTTTATGGTTTAAACATACAAAAATACTTTTACCGAGGTAACGTTGGTACAGCTAGTGGCAAACAGAAATGGTAGTGCTTGTATTCTTTTCTTTACGTCAGTTTATGCTCCTCCTCTTACCTCAAACTCTGTCTATTCCCAACTAAAATCTCACATGTTGCAAAAAAAAAAAACATGTTTTTAGAGGACTGCTAGAGACCAATGACTGCTTGCATGCTTGACAAAAGGTGTCCGTCTGAAATGAACCCTATTTTGAACTGAGGGTGTCTCAAACTGTCGTCGTAGGTGCTTCCGAGTCAACAACAAACTACATTGGCAGGACCGTGTAGATTATGTGGCTAGCAAGGCGAGTAGGACATTAGGCTCTATGAAAAGAAATTTATATTTGGCTTGTCCAGACGTTTGTTTACTTGCTTACAAATCATATATTCGGTCCAAGCTGGAATATGCTTCTATCATATGGAATCCTTCTCAAGGCTAATTCAAGAAATAGAATCAATCCAACACACGGCTGTTAGATTTATTTTTAAAGATTATTCTCGGTACACGAGTATATCCCAGCTGAAAAATGAAGCCACTCCTCTCTACCAGACTTGCCACTCCTCTCTACCAGAAGTTTTGTGACTAACCTTTCTCCATAACATCTATTATAATAATACCCCTCTGAGGCTTGGCCTTCTATAGGCACCATATCATACTTTTCCTAGATTAGATCATCAACATAAAATATTATTAAGGCACCTCGCACCAAACTTCTCCAAATATCTCCGTTACAGTTGGCCTAAACGATGGAAACAAACTACCTGCCAATATTATAGCTCTAAATATTTGATGAATTCAAGAATGCGTGCGCTTTCTACTTTGCGCATTGATGTGCATGTTTGCGTGCCACAGTTATTGTTTTTTTTTTTTATTGTTGCGCTTTGCCATGGTGTTTTTTATGCGCATGTTTATGTGCCACGTTTTCATTCTTTTTATTTTTGTACCTTACCAGAGTGTTCTGCGCACATTTTTTCCTTTGCCATAGTGTCTTTTCATGCGCTTTCACGTTTTTGCTTACTCTCAAGCTGTTGAGTCCCCCCCCCCCCCCTTTGTGAGGTATGAATTAATGAAATGAAATGAAACCAGGAGAGGGAAATTAAACGAGGAAGATAAGCTCCACCTAAAGTTCTCTACTGTTATTGCCAAAAAATATGTGATTTTGGGTTTTATGGTGTTTTGTTATTTTTGAATCTAGTATATTTGATGTATAAAAATAATCAGTGCCAGTTAAGATCGTGGAATTAGTCAAATACGTATTGGAAGACCTCCAGGCAACCCAGAATGGCATGAATTTGAGCCCTTCTTCTCAGCGTGGTTATTTAAGTTCTGACGTCGCTCCCCCGTAACATTTACGTTGACAAGTTAGGCCTAGCCGTCTGCTCTCCGTTGCAGTCTTCAGTAGCTTAAATTTCTCACAGAGGTACATTAACAAAAAAGTATTTTCCACACCGCAAAAAAGTATAGCTAACACCTATGATAATACTCAAACACATTTTTTAATGCAATTTTGGGGCATATTTACAGTTTGCGCGCAAGAATTTCTGCTCTTAATATTGTCCTACCACAACTAAATTCGGCATGCATATACTTTAGAATACGTAGAATGCAACTATCTAGCTTGGGTTAGAATATATATTTCTTTTATATTTATGAAATATTTAAGAATTGTTAGCACCCTTGAAATGGCAGTTTTGCTAGTTTTAATTATTTTAAAATGAAAGAAGTGTTGCACACAATAATTATGTTGTTCATTGCACTCAGTGATTTAAAAGGAGCAAATTAGTCTATTTTACTACGCTTTTTCAAGTGTGTTGCCTTGCCTCACGCGTGCATAAGAACATGCTTTTTTCTGCATGTACATTGCATTGAGAACCTAAAAAACAAGCTATATCAAATCTAACACCAGATTTATAAAGAAAAGATTAAGCACCATAAACTAAAATTTCATTTCAATATCATAAATAAAAAAAAAAAATTCCCCTGGCACATATCCAATTAAAAAAAAAAAAACAGTTAATTTTAGTAATTATCAGGGGAAGTCCTTGAGGACTTCTAGGGTTGATTATATCGACAGTTAATTTTCGACAACAAATGTAACGAGATACCTAAGCCTGATTATTAGCCCCGAGAAGTTTGTGTGGCGCCCCTTACGGCGAACCGGGGTAACGTCACGGCGAGGACAGAATATTTGCCTGACTCGCTCCCCTCGCCCTGTGGAGGCTGTGACGACGTTAGCTTTCGGTGCGCTCGTTTCTATATAATTTTTTTTTGTGTGTGCGTCTTTCGTACGAGGTATAAATTTTCATATGTGGCTTTATTGAGGAATGGCCTGTAGCTGCAGGCAAAACTTCAACCAACATTTCAGGCATGGTTGACAGGGCAGGCAACGCATGAATCGCAGCCGGTATATGAAAATGAAGAAATATGGCCCCGATTGCAGGAGCATCACTATAGATTTGCATCTCACACAATCAATGCTACTGATGGTCTGAATGAATTGGCAAGTTATGTATACTATTTCCTTTTTTTTGTATCTCTGTTTTTAAACAAAAACGCCAAAGCAGAAAAGCTGCATGCTGCTCGCGCAACCTGTTAAATGTAGTCTGGGCCATGGAGAGAGAATCTCAAGTGAGACAGCCCCAGTACAGGTTTAAGTAAAGAAAGAACGAACACAGGCATATACAGTTATTTGTTTATCTCTGTTTATATTGTTCGCATTTGGCCTTTGCTGGATTCGGATATTATTTCAATGAACTTGACTGGTCCTATCCTCTGGACTTCTTTATAATATCACTCAAGTAATGTACAACAAACGTAGGTGAATGTGTCTAGCCCGTTATTAGTCCCTTAGGCTCTAAAATTGAGATTTCAATTAAATCAAATTGTCCTGAGGCTAAAATACCAGAAGCTTTAATCACGCAAACTGTCACCCTTCACAGGTTCCACATTTTCTGCTATTAGTGCAGTATCTATCACTAGACAGCCATTTGAATGATCACTGTTCCTCCTGTTTTCCTCTGTTGTCAGAAAGTCCAGCTGTAGGGAATTTGGAGGCTGAGGAAGCTTCTCGGCACCTGCAGCAGTGTCTCTTTTAAAGGGGTACGGAAACAAAAATTGAAATATTCAAATTTCGTTCGGATATGAGTCAAGCATGACGGATAATAGCCGTAAATGATAATCGCATGTTTGTATTTTGAATGACTGGCTATATTTTTCGTTCCAAAGGGTGCATTCGAGCAAGCGCTCGAAGAGAAGCGAACGGAGAGCGCGATGTGTCATGGGATATCCGGCGCAAACAAAAACAGAGAGAAAAGATTCCCCGCATTCGTGACGTAGCAAGGCTGGCGTGGTTATGAGCTTTGCCCTTGGTGGTGTTGTCAGCGTTGTGGTGGTGTCAATAGCGTCAGCACGTTACAACCTAGCCGTTCGAAGTACCCTTGGGGTGGCGAGCGTGTGGCTGGCCCAAGGAGCACGTAGCTTCCACAACACTGTCAGCTTAGGGCTGAACGGGGTGGGGAAAGCAACTTTTGTTCGAGTTTTGAGCGACGGGCTAATCTTCTAGGGGGAGAATGGCTGTGTCCGGTTGCACGAACGAGGGTCCAAGAAAGAGGGGAGTCCTTCCTTTCCGTCTTTTTGGACCGTTTGGTACAATGTGCGATTTGTGAGTTGAGCTAGGAGGAAAGCTAAGAAGGAAAATGTTGAAATTCCAAAGAGCGGCGCTGCTCCGAAGGAATCTGCTACATCACAAAGTTCCCCAACGTTGCTAGATCACCTCCCAAATAGGCTCCGCATGCATCCACCAGGTGCACATTGAAAGATTGTTTATTTAGTTTTAAAATTAGTTTTCTTGTGCCTTTCAACGGAAGACTGGTGTTTTTGAGGTTAGTGTGCAACATGCAACACATTCAACCTAGAAAATGAGTGCTGGAATTCGTTTCCCTACCCCTTTAATTGTAAATGAGAATTCATACTAAACGGTGTTTTTTTCCGAATACAGACGGCTGGAATAAAGGAAGAATGCCAGGAAAGAGTAAAAACATTCCACAGTACGGTACTATTGCTGCGCATATTTTGGGCAGTTCAATACATCTCATACAGGCAACTGGGGGCAATTCGGCCGTATTTCCTGCTACCATACAAACTCATTTCCAGCAATGCTGCGGGCTCTAATAATAAAACATGCCTGCATACGTGTACCATATCATTAATTCACGAAGAAGTCACATTGATGTAAAACAACCTTGTTCCACGAGCACTTCAAAGGTCTTCAGATTGATGGCCTTTAAAGGGTTACGGAAACAAAAATTGAAATATTCAAATTTCGTTTGGAAATCAGTCAAGCATGACGGTTAATAACCGTAAATGATAATCGCACGTTTGTATTTTGAACGATTGGCAATATTTTTCGTTCCAAACGGTGCACTCGAGCAAGCGCTCGAAGAGAAGCAAACGGAGAAAGCGATGCGTCATGGGATATCCGACGCAAACAAAAACAAAAGGAAAGATTTCCCGCGTTCTTGAAGTAGCAAGGCTCTCGTGGTTATAAGCTTTGCCCTTGGTGGCGCTGTCAGCGTTGCGTTACAACCGAGCCGTTCGAAGTACCCGTGGGGTGACGAGCGTGTGGCTGGCCCAAGCAGCACGTAGCTTCCACAGCACTGTCAGCTTATGGCTGAACGGGGTGGGGAAAGCAACATTTGTCCGAGTTTTGAGCGACTCGCTAATCTTCTAGGGGGAGAATGGCTGTATCCGGGTGCACAAACGAGGGTCCGAGAAAGAGGGGAGTCCCTACTTTCCGTCTTCTTGGACTGTCTGGTTCACCGCGCGATTTGGGAGTTGAGGAGGAAATCTATGAAGGAAAATGTTCAAATTCCAAAGAGCGGCGCTGCTCCGAAGGAATCTGCTACGTCACGACTACGTAGCAAGTTCCCCAACGTTGCTAGATTACCTCCCAAATAGGCTCCGCATGCATCCACCAGGTGCACATTGAAAAATTGTTTAATTAGCTTTAAAATTAGTTTGCTTGTGCCTTTCAACGCATGACTTGTGTTATTGAGGTTATGGTGCAACATGCAAGACATTAAAGCTAAAAAATGAGCGCTGGAATTTCGTTTCCCTGCGAACCTGCGCACGCAGAGTGGCACGCGCAGAGTCGGGGTCGCGAGCTAATTTGCCGATCGCCCAAAGGGGTCTGATATAAATGCCAGTTGAAAGGCCTGCAAAGCGGGATGTAATATTCTCCTAAATAGTGAACATGCAAAGAATAGAATTCCAGCGTCTGAAGCACTTACGCCGCTGCTTCACCGACCACTCTCGCGATTGACTTGTGCCGTGTGAACCGACAGGGAGGTGCATCGGCGGAATTGCCTTCGCCGATAGCTTTAGGGATTTTTAACCCAATTATAAAGGTCAAAGTGACAAGCACGCTTATAGAAGGTACGGAAGCACGTCGGTATCGGCCTAACCCAGCGTCTTGTACACCGGGTAAACAAGGTCCCGCTCCTCGAAGTACTTGCGGCACACAACGGCCAAACCAGGAAGCCGAGACAGGGAAGCGAGCAGAATGCGAGATCGCGAAGCAGTCCTTCCCCTGACGTCACGGTACGCCTCACCCAATCAGGGCGCGGCGACCGCAGCGACGCTTGTGTTCGCTCTCAGGGCCAATAGCGATACAAGCGATACATCGCAGATGTTGTATTTCACTTCTGAAGCACAAATACATTTTTTGAAAGTATCTTGACAGAGATACGGATACTTGAAAGTATCTCTAAGATACTACTGCAATGCCGCCCAGCCCGGCTGTGCACCCAGTTTTTGTCACATTCCCTGTCTGACCCCAGTTCAACACTGAGAATTGTTCCAGGTAAAGTCACAAAACAAACTTAAAAGTTCATATTTAACCAGTTTAAATTGCCGAAGTTACCCATATTTAGCCGACGGATCGTTAAAAAGTCTAATGCAGAAGTGGCTATGCTAATAATAGGGCTCTGCGGTTTCAGATTAATCTTAAAAGATGTTAAGCAGTCTTAGGTGAAAATTATGTAAATTTATAATATTGATCTGGTAAAGCTCCCAATTTTAAACATCGTAATGACCAGTGCAAAGCAAGAATACCTCATTATTTTGCATTGCTTTTGAGTTAGTTGCAACATGATCAGTGATACTAAATTTGCAAGCTCACTGCTGTCCTGTGTACAACAACCAAATGTTTTTATATTTTGTTTCAGCACAAACATAATGCTCTTACAAGTGCACTTGCAAGTTGGACAAATATGATTTGCTCTTGTGAATTTGTGCTAAAGATGGGTTACTTACTCAAATTCCTGAGCGCACTGAACGTAGTAACTTAATGAAACTTTTCTTTTCTCAAATTTTGCTTTAGTTTGAAAGTTATAGGCAAATTAAAATTACAAAAACAAGCAAAAAATAACCTCCTTCATGATGTCTTTGGTTGCTTGAGTGGCCGGGAACTAAAGGAGGGGTAGTGAGCTCAGCGAGCAGCTCACGGCAGCCGCACTCCGTGTCGACGGCTCGAGAGGGAGCTACTACAGCATGTTCTGGATAGGCTGTATGAAGCGTGCAGCCAAAGCGGCTCGCATTGCATTTGCTCCGCGATTAAACACTAATTCGGCATGACACTTCATTAGCCACAAACGACAGCAAACACAGGGTAAAGATCAGTTCAGAATGGGAGCCACTTTGCGCTGCCATACCGCCAAACAGCGAAACCGCATGACAAACCTGCTCGCGAAGGCCTTCGGAACACTCGGAACCGGTCGGATCCTCGACCACAGAGCCGCCACGTACATCTGAAACCTTTCTACGCTCGCCGGTCGTCGGCGCCTGATCCCACTACACCTTTCTAGTATGAGCCGCCTTTTCCACCGCTTGGTGGCGGGTATGTCGACGGGTCATTTCTTGTTTCCGCACTTTATAAACTGCATTTGTTTTGTTTTTTCTGATCTAAAATACTGAACAAAAACTACTTTTATAAATAATTGAAACGGTTCGCGCCACTTATATTTTGTATTTCGACTAAAGAAAAAGCTCTTAGGGGCTCTGACCAGTAGTAAGCCCAGGACCAAAGACGTCACATATCGCACACTTTCGATACCGCGGGTCGCCCCCGTAGGTGGAGGAGGTTTCCACGTCGTTCGGTTAAAATATGACGCACTGATATTTAATTACTCTCTCCGTTCCCGCTGGCTTGCCCGAACCCCAAGAGACGTGGAAACCGCAAAAAAAGTAGACGCTTAAATATGATTGCAGGGCCCCTTTAACATCGGCAGTGTTCACTTCCCAACATTATCCTCTGCAGTGTTCATTTGGGCACCATTATCTCATGCAGTGTTCATTTGGCACCACCATCTCCTGCAGTGATTTTTGACACCATTATTTCCTGAAGCGTTTCTTTATCACCCATATCCCTTGCAGTGACCTTTGACACCATTATCCCCAGCAGTGTTTACTTGACAATCTTACTCCCTGCAGTGTTTATTTGACACCCTTAATCCCTACAGTACTTATTTGACACCCTTATCCCCTGCAGTGTCCTCCAACAACACCATTATCTTCTGCAGTGTTTATCTGCCACCTTTATCCCTTGCAGTGTGCAAAGGCAGTGCAGAATCAAGCAATCAGACAAGATGGCCCACTGCTCAAGTTGACAGTACTCCAATGGATTACTCTATAGACGTTTTTCTAAATTACACAAGCACCAAGGTGCATGCTGTGAGTGTAGCTATACACATTGTATGTGCCGGCATCTCCAGCAGCTTGTTTTATATTTGCTTCTAAAGGAAAAATTTTAAAACACGCCACTTTGCATGTGAATTCATCAACATCTTATTTGGTTATTTAATTTGAATCCTTTACACAGATAAGTTGATCACATGCACCTATGTTCCCAGCATTCTTTTTGGTGTCTAAGTAATTTGGCCAAAGTGTTACATTGCATATTCATGCAACGTAACACTCGAAAAGGTTGAGCAGTTCTTCTACAAAAAAACTGTCCGTTCCTCAATTTTTTTTTTTTTTTTTTGCTAGAAAGATTAAAAAATTTTTGAACTGCTGTTTAGTAGCACCAGCAATCCTTTGGAAACAACTCCTATTTTGTAATTCCTATTTGAAGTATCTCTCTCTGAGTGCACATTTCAGGTTCTCATTGCAGTGCTGAATAGACCATTCCAGAAACATACAGTGCCTCCACCACCTTTTGATGCATCACAGAAATCTAGTGTATGGGGGGGTATCCATAAATAGTGGAAGCTGTTCATGTCGGTTAAGTCTTTTGCTGTTTTAGAAGGCAAGGCGATAACAAAACAGGGTATGTATTGACTTTGTTATGTCTTCAGCCTGTTATCTTTGTGCTCTAATCTCGCAATGATAAGAGAAAGGAATCGCACTGCTTCCAGGATGCGCGGAGGAGCGTATGAGGTGTTTTGTACGAGTCGACCTAAGAGTACATCGGAATGGCCTCATAATTTCCCACGTGTGGTCTTCCTAGGCGATACTGAAGAGGACTGCATTGTTTTTTCAAAACCAAAAATGAAGCGGAGTTGCCCTTTAAAGGGACACTGACAGGGTATTTATGGTGGCCAAGGTTTTTATTTGTACATGACATATGAGAGCCCAACTACCCAGAGCACAATTTGCGGCTTGAAATTTGTTTTCTTTCCACCCGAAAACCATTGATCGAGAACTGGCCAGTTTGAGTCACGCACACTCTCTTACCCTTTGGTCACGTGACGTTTTCTATGGTTTAGACCTGGGGTGGCCAAGTTGCGGCTCGTGAGCCGCATGCGGCTCTTTGCACGTTGAAATGCGGCTCACGACTCCCTAATAAGCCTACCCCCCCCCCCCTTCCTGATCACACAAGCACTTCCCCAAGAAGAGGAATGGAACGCCGTTTAAATTGAAAGACAGGTTGCGGTTCGGTAGTCTTGTGCTACTGCTACCTTACGTGCAGTTGGACTGCATTTGACTCCGATAGATCTAAAGTAGTTCAAATTTCATTTATTGCTCTACACAAAAGTTTGCCCCTCCCCCCCTTTCCCACTTTCTGCCTTTCCTCTTCCAGGCGGCTTTTGGCAGTTTAATAGTTTTGTTTGCGGCTCTTAGGCAGGGTCAGCCTGGCCACCCCTGGTTCAGACACAACCACCAAAGATAATCGAAGTCATGGGTCATTGAAGGCATACACTCAATACTAAAAATAGACAAAAAATATGATATCCATTTTTTGTGGCTTCTAGAAAGCTAAATATACATTGATTGAAAAAAAAAAGTTGCACAGCAACATGAGTTTTGGTAGCTCTCCTCCTCTATATTTCTGCTTCCTCCCCAGTCCAGTTTCGGTTTTGAGAAATTGCGTATTTTGACTATATTAAAAATGTATGTGACACTGTAACAAAATATTGATTGGGTAGCCTTCAAACACCATAATAAATTGCCTGGAAAAAAAAAAAATTCGGGGTGGGGGGTGTCAGTCTCTCTTTAAAGGAGTACTCTGGTTGTTTTTTGAGCTACCTAAACAAATTGCATTTTCTGACTACCCGAACTTCAGTCGTCACGGTAGGCTAATTATTTTCTCGAAATTCAAAATAGCAATTGAGAAAACCCTAAATGAAGATGATGCCGAAACCAGCATTCAAATTTTCGCGCGCTCTTCGGTGCTGTGACGTCACACATGGTACAGATTTTCAGGTCGTGCATGTAGTCTTAAACAGAGTGGTTCGAGTGTTTTTTGCGTGCTTCTCAGTGAATCAGTTACCAAACATTCTTTTCCCACCATCAAACATCTTGTAATCAGTTGGGAACATGGCTTACTGCTGCTTACTGCCCACTTTGTACCATTTCTGTCGTCACACTTCAATGTTGCCAGTAGGGGCTCCCGGTTTGAGAAACACAATGAAAACGAAATTCGAAAATTCAATAACTTCGCAAATTTTTTTTTCTTTTCACACAATACTTCGGGAACTCGTAGAACCATGTCTATCGGTGTGTTGAGCCAATTTTGAGGCAAATCAGCGACCATGAAAAAATCGCCGGAGTACCCCTTTAAGAATTTGACAAGAAATACCCGACAAAAAGCTCGAAGAACAGTGCAACTTATTAGAATGAACCCACGTACAGCGAATTATTGTCGATATCGAACTCACGGAAAGTTTAAATAAACATGTGTGTAAAAAGTACTTTTTTTAACGAACAACATATTGGCTATATATGTAACTCCCCCCCCCCCCCCCCCCCAAGCAAGGCTTCCAAAAACGCACAAACAATCGTCTTCTAGCCTGTCCCTTCCCTTCCTCCCCCCCCCCCCCCCCAGAAAAAAAAATATATATATATATAGTGTGGTTCAAGTCACCCGGCTCGGTCTAAAATGGACCGTAAAAAGCGACGCCTGCACGTAGCCATCTAAACTTTTCGTCAAAGGTGTATTTCACAGGTAGGTTTTTTCTTGTAAAATTAAAAAGCGTAGCTCTCTTTTAGTAAAAAAATAGGGCCACGAAACTTGGCAGGGTCTACGGTGGGCGGCGACCCAGACGACAGTAGCGGGGTGTGTTTGGCGTTCGTATAGGAAGTATTCACTGGACGCCATATTTGTGGGTGTTGTTTAGAGCGCATGCTCAGAACGAGCTCACATCAATAGGCTGCTAAGACCGGCAGTCTTGATGGTGCGGAATGCACGTTGCAAAAGAACTGTGGAAGCTCGCCGTCAGCACGCGCTCAGCATTCGCGCACACAGCTATGGCCGCCAGTGAATACTCCCTATTGATAGATGGCGTCGGGAGCAGCGTCTGAAGGTGCAACCCACCAGCGAAAGATAGCAGACGACACGCAGACAAAATCCGTTGGCAGCAAAAGCGCCGCCGTTATGCAGACGCCTTTTTTACTTTAAGTATTGCTGTTATTGTTCGCATTTATATTTTAACCGAAGGTGCATTTCAAAAAGATTATATTCATTTTAATAAACCACGGTGGTCGCGAACCGTCGCGATAAGGAGGTAGCGCCATCTATCAATACGAGCGCCAAACACACCCCGCTACTGGACCCCTGTCGTCTGCGTTGCTGCCCACCGTAGACCCTGGCATGTTTCTTGGCCTTATTTTTTACAGAAAGAGAGCTACGCTTTGCAATTTTACAAGAAAAAACCGACCTGTGAATTACACCTTTGACGAAAAGTTTAGATTGCTACGTGTAGGCGTCGATTTTTACGGTCCATTTTAGATCGAGCCTGGTGACTTGGACCACCCTATATATATAAAGTAGGAAAGAAAGAAAATTTTAAAAGCTCAAGTTGCAAACAAAACTGAGAGAAGAAAAGATTCAGAAGGGGAGAAAGCTAAAAAATACACTCTGCGCGCACGCACAGAAAGAAAAACTTTTCATCCCAAAACGGTTGCCCACGAAGAGAAGCGATTCAGAAGGGGAGATAAGCTTAAAAATACAAACTCTGGACGCATGCAAAGAAAAAAAAAAAACTTTCCAGCGCGTGGTTACAAGGAGGAAGCGAAGAGATGAGAAAGAAAGAGAAGTTCTCGCCTTACAACCAACGCATCATATGGAAATTCGTTGTAAATGGTTTTTGCTATATCGAATTACTTGCTATATCAAACTCATCGTAGCGTTTCCTGCTGTTCATTATAAACGGGTTTGACTGCATCGCGAAAAATAAACTTGGAGAACATTCTGTGCATTTCAGCAAAGTAAACTCCCGAAAACTTGGATCACAAGGCGCAGGACACTAAAACTGGAAACAATGTTTTGAGGGAACAAGTATGTTTTCTGAATTTACTAAACGGCAATAAAGCACTAATACTATATTGTGAATACCCAATGATTTCCTATATTTGCCCTGACAAATGTGTTTCAATTAAAAACCAATGCAAAGTATTTTGAAACCTCCAACATTGCAAACGCTCCAATAGTACCAATGAACTTTAACAGTTGACTTTTGGTAGTACTGCCTGTGACCTACAAAGGCACACAGTCCCCCATCATTACCGTCTTTGCCATTAACATCGGCAGTGTTCACTTCACAACATTATCCTCTGCAGTGTTCATTTGGACACCATTATCTCATGCAGTGTTCATTTGGCACCACTATCTCCTGCAGTGATTTTTGACACCATTATTTCCTGAAGCATTTCTTTATCACCCGTATCCCTTGCAGTGACCTTTGACACCATTATCCCCAGCAGTGTTTACTTGACAACCTTACTCCCTGAAGTGTTTATTTGACACCCTTAATCCCTACAGTACTCATTTGACACCCTTATCCCCTGCAGTGTCCTCCAACAACACCATTATCTTCTGCAGTGTCTATCTGCCACCTTTATCCCTTGCAGTTTGCAAAGGCAGTGCAGAATCAAGCAATCAGACAAGATGGCCCACTGCTCAAGTTGAGAGTACTCCAATGGATTACTCTATAGACGTCTTTCTAAATTACGCAAGCACCAAGGTGCATGCTGTGAGTGTAGCTATACACATTGTATGTGCCGGTATCTGCAGCAGCTTGTTTTATATTTGCTTCTAAAGGAAAAATTTTAAAACACGCCACTTTGCATGTGAATTCATCAACATCTTATTTTGGTTATTTAATTTTAATCCTTTACACAGATAAGTTGATCACATGCACCTATGATCCCAGCATTCTTTTTGGTGTCTAAGTAATTTGGCCAAAGTGTTACAATGCAACGTAACACTCGAAAAGGTTGAGCAGTTCTTCTACAAAAAAACTGTCCGTTCCTCAATTTTGTTTTTTTGTTTTTTGCTAGAAAGACTACAAAATTTTAAACTGCTGTTTAGTAGCACTTCAGCAATCCTTTGGAAACAACTCCTATTTTGTAATTCCTATTTGAAGTATCTCTCTCTGAGTGCACATTTCAGGTTCTCATTGCAGTGCTGAATAGACCATTCCAGAAACAGTGCCTCCACCACCTTTTTGATGCATCACAGAAGTCTAACGTATGGGGGTACCCATTAATAGTGGAAGCTGTTCATGTCGGTTAAGTCTTTTGCTGTTTTAGAAGGCAAGGCGATAACAAAACAGGGTATGTATTGACTTTGTTATGCCTTCAGCCTGTTATCTTTGTGCTCTAATCTCACAATGATAAGAGAAAGGAATTGCACTGCTTCCAGGATGCACGGAGGAGCGTATGAGGTGTTTTGTACGAGTCGGCCTAAGAGTACATCGGAATGGCCTCATAATTTCCCTTGCCATGGGGTACAATGCGAAGTCACCGAGACGCTTTGTGTGAATTTTCGGAAGGTCTGTAGACAACAGCTTCATTATAACCTCGGGCTGTTACAACGATCATAACTGAACTGTTGTCAAGTTATGGTTTGGGCTCACTGCCTAGATTACTGCTCCTATTATCCTTTGCTATGACCTGCCAAAAAATTATTCCTGTCAATTTTGTTTCAGCTTGTGAGTTTTCTAACATATATTAACTTTCAAAGAGATGATATTTTATATCTTCATTAAAATTTGGATGGTATTCAATTTATCCTGCTTATTCATGCTGAAGGAAACCAAATGTGTTAATAATGAAGGAAAATCCAAAATACGCTTAGACATTTGCTTTTGGCCAATGAACAAGCAAGAATTCTGTCTGAGAGTCAAATGAAAAGATAAGAAATTACTATCTTTCACTTGACTCTCAGACAATTTTGGCTTCTGCCGTAATTGAACAAATATGCCTGCAAATGGCTTTCCTTTTGCTCTGTTGATTCATAACATGGCAACATTACAATGAGTCACTCTCACTCACAAAGGTACCAGCAGAAAGATCCAAATGAAAAACAAAACTGGCGAGTGCTGAGAACATCACTGCAGGATTGCAAAAGAATTTAGGTGGACAGATAAGTTACCTAGGCATTCTGGCAAACTTATTTTGAGTACCGATATGGTTTTTGAAAAGTTAGTTCTGCATTTTTGCTACGATTAAACCTAGGAAATTGCATTCAAACCTCGCTAGATTGTGCACTAGCGCGTTACGTGAGATACATCATTATTAATTTGCAAGTTTTAAAAACCGACTTTCAGGCAGCGAATTTGTAACTCAAACTCCAAAAGCATTTCACCCACGCTTGTACACAAAACGAGAGAATGCGTTGGTACGTAAAAGCTCACCTCCTCAGATCGAACTCGAGCGTTTCAACACACCGCTCACCGCCGTGCTAACCTCTCCAACGCCTCCAAAACACATTCCATGAAAGGGGTGCTCTTCGTAAGCGCGTCATCATCGCGTCAAAGAACACACCTAACTTAGCGCACTACCCTAACAATGAGCACGTTGTCCCCTACGCATTTTTGTACATTTTTATTTTTAGTCTCGCATGATTTGACAGGGACGACTATGACCTCATCAAGTACGGCTAGTCCTCCACGAAGCTACGGAAGAAAAAAAATAAAATAAAGGAAAAAAACGTTGCCGCACTAAACCATGACCGCTGCCGACCCTCGCCCCGTCTGTATGACCCGGGTACACAGATCGACGGTAAATTGATACTTGAACTCGCAGCTGCGATGCTACAACGTCGAGGCAAAGCAGCAGAGAACGGATATAAAAGTCGGGGCTGTGGCGAGGGGGTAGCTGTCGTTCAACGGCTGCTCATTCAAGGAGTGTCCAGAGTCGATCAAACGACGTTACCATCCCAGCAGGATCTAACACGATAAATGAGGAAGCCCGAGTCCTTGCGGAAATTTGAAAGCTAACGGTTGTCGCCGTCGGATCTGAAGGGGAAAAAGAAAAATGTAGCGATGCGAGAAGTTCAGATGGGGCCTACGTAGCGGGTCACCGCCCGTGCTTCGCCGGCTCCGAAGACGTCGAGGAACCGCTGGGAGTGGTTTCGTGCGACTGATTATGGCTTTTTGCCGCGGAAACGGTCCTCGGGTCGTCCTAAATCGCGAGAGTTAGGCTTAGGGGCGCGAAAAGGGGGTGAGACAGGCGAGTGATTCGCTTGCCAAGAAGGGGCAGCCCACACAAGACAGTCGGCAACACCTCGTCGATTTGGAAGGGCCTTGACGGTCGACTGCTGGGTTCAACAGACTCGCTGTCGGCCGCGTAGTAGAGAAAAGGAGCCTACCTGACGGTGTCCGTCCTTTGGGGCATCTCCGAGCGGCGTTTTGAACGCGTAGAAGGCAGCACGGATACAGGGTGTAAACACCTGATACTCGCCTCCCCAAGTGCAACTTTTTTTGTGGTGCCCCACACGGCGATTTGGACGCTTGTCGCCGACAGATGGCGCAAGGCGTCCTGTCGTGATTGATGACATTGGTGATGTTTTCGTACCCATCGTCGGGCAACAGCAACCGGGACATACGGTTTCGGTTTCGATTGTTTCCGCGACATCAACTGAAACCTCGAATTGTGGCGGAGTAAGGAAACTGGGTTATTTGCTATTTAGAGCAGCTTTGCGGAGACCTTTATCCTTCGATTCTTCTCGCAGTGCAAGGTCGAAGCAGCGTTTCGATCGGATTTCGTTCATTTGGGGAGTTTGGAGTTGAATCGCGAGCAACTGCGTGGACAGATTCGGGCTTTTCGAATCTTTTGGTTAGTATTCAATCATCATATACTATTCCTTGTTTATTTACTCCAGCTTGCCGAAGTAATTTTTTCCTCTTATTATAAAGCAATAACTTAATATGTACAGTAAACCATTTTCTGGGACAGTTCAAGACTTAAATTACGTTATTCGCCATGTATCGTCCTGGAGTCGTTTTAGAACCGTCATTTTCATAATCTCAAACTTGAACCCCCAGGACCAACAAGCTACGAGTAATGCATTCCCAAGACTGTGTGACAGAAAGCAGTGCTGTCGAAACATGGGAGATAGAGAGGAGGGGGACGAGGGAGGAAGGAAGGGTATGAGCTGAGCTAGTTGGTTGCACTTACAAAAAATTACAGAGATTGGAAAAAAGACACCAGCAGATCGCTGGACTACCAACTATTTAGTAAACCTCCGCTTCTTCAACTGGTGTTGCTACTGCTTTCTTTTTCTTCTGTTTTGTTCGCTTTACCGCACCAAAGAAAGACTGCACTTCCAGAATAATCTACTTTTGTATGCTCTGGGATCTTGCTTGGCAGACAGAAGTTGCGATATAGCTGCGATTCGAGGAAGTTAAAATTAACAAAAGGCGTGCTCCCTACGGACCCTACTCCCGGAAGCACTGCCAAAGCTAGCGCACGAGACGAGCAGTGCATGAATTCGAATCTCAAAGCGCTCGCGCGCCCCAGGCTTGGCAGACTTGCCTTCACACAGCTCAGCTAAACTGTTCTTATCAAAACCAGCTGGCAGACTGCGATATTCGAGTGCTCGAAGCTGACGTGGACATAAGTTTACGCACTTGATTGGAGGGGGAATTCAGAACCGCTGAGGGCTTTTCGCGGTGACCTGCCGACTTGCGAAGAATGGTCACGAAGCACTTTCCCCGAGCTCTCCTTCGAGGACCCCGCACCGAGTAAAGAGCTCATCTGTGCCACCTGCCGCTCGGTGCTGCAAGCGCCCGTCGTGTGTCCACCTTCTGCAAGAGCTCCATCAAGATGTTGCTGAACAAGAGCAGCAGGCGCCCCGTGTTTCGTAAGCGGGTCCCAGCTAGCCGCCTCCGTTGTGACAGCCCTCGTCCGGAACATGGTCAGCCAGCTCACGGTCAAGTGCCCGGCTGCAGCGCCAGAGTTGCCGCGAAGAACTACACGGTGCACCTGAACGACTGCGAGCTCCAAGAGGCCCCCGCGCGTTGTGAGAGCACCACTGCCCGCACCGCGACCTTGATGGCCACGTCAAGACGTGTCCCTTCCAGTTAGTGACCTGTAGGCCACTGGATACTGGGGAAGTAGCGCCATTGCTTTTCCTACTTGCTAGAGACCAAAACCTTGCAAGGCGATTTGCTGACCAGTGTCTGTTGCCATGACAATCGCCATTTTGGTCCTTTCAAATGTTCGAAAGTACAGTGTATTCGAAAGGGTCGTTCTGAACTGAAAGCGTTCCTCCTCAATATACAAGCCTCTTTGGCACTGTATATGCTATCAACATAACAATTTGACTTATTTCCACAGATCTCTTACAATGATATGGCTCTTCGTGCGCATTTCATATGGCAGGAAGTCTTAGGAAGATTATTTTTCCATGTCGCCAAGCACAACACTGCATGAGGTTGCGGTGCGAAGATGTGTGCATATGCTCGGCAGGGTTGGGCAGTATTGCTCTACAAATGTATCGCGATAGTATTTCAGAAATACATTGTTTATATTTCTGTGTCGCGATACAAATTTTCAACTGTATTTTGTGTTTCTGGATCGAAATATATTTCTAATGGAACAGCGCGAAGTTTTACAAAGACTGAGGAAGGAACTGGACAGGACGAGCGCTGACTAAAAACTGAAAGGTTTATTATCAGGAAACAACGAAGAAAACATACAACAACATGACTGTCTAATCACGATGGAAATGCGCATGCGCCTCACAAAATTGGGTGATATCTGTTACACAATGCTATATGCGTCATCCCCGATCTAAAAATTCGAACTCACTGTCCAGCAAATTCAAGGAAGCCTGACTCACGCAGGCTGGCCCCTCCTTCTTTATTCTATGAGCTTCGACAATCTGTCGAGCTTTTTGGTCCCTGTGTTATGCAAAACAATAGCTTTGTCAAGTAGCGGTGTACAGGAGCAGTCCCTGCAGTGTAACGCCAAGTGGGAGCTTGCTGTTCCCGTCAAAGAACTACGGTGTTCCCCACGTAGCAACCAATGTCGTGCGAACATTCCCTGGGTGTTCTGAATGTTGAAGGAACGTTAAAACACTATTCGGAATATTCTAGGAACGTTCGTTGGCGAACATTCGTATGCACAATGTTCTCGAAACATTCGCCTTCGAACATTCATATGCGCAACATTCTTTCAACGTTCGCTTGCGAACATTCCTAGAATTTTCGCAGGTGAAGCCAACTTTACGGAGCTCTCACGCAACCTGTGGTTCGAAACACCATCCACTATATGCCACTTTGTGCCACAAATATGCAAATTAAGTGGAGTTTCCGGAAACTCAGCATAAGAGATTAGTTTTATCTTATACGAGTCTACCGAGGAATGTGATATAAGATGTAGGAGAAAAGCAATGGTTTTCAAAACTTGATGATGAACTTGCCACTCACTGGGTATGTAGAGGAGCAGTTTTGAATACACCCGATTTTTAGCATGCTTTATACTTAATACTTAATACTGTCCTGCAGTTGAGATGTATGCAGTGTATCTTGAAGTTCACAAGTGACAGGTAGGAGTACAGTTAGTACGTGCTCCGGCTGGAGCGCGGGTAAAGCGGCAATCTTGTGCCTGCGCCTTCTAAACTTATCTTTTGATTAAAAACTATCGATCGCCCTGTGAGGAGCTTTACCACATCAATATATGTAGTACGGCTCATTGGTGCTGTTTGTAAATAAGCCTCAGAAAATGTTCCCTGAATGTAGGGATGTACACACGTCACATTCCGAAAAGATTGAAAGGATGTCCCTGCATAAATTTGCAGCATTTCAAGAAAGTTGCAGAACTTCTTCGATGTTCTTTGAACGTTCTTAGAACCTTGTTAGGATATTTGAATGTTGATTGAATGTCCTGGTAATGGTCTATGTCGTTCTCAAAACGTTCTAAGAATATCCCTTTGAAAACATTCCCCGAATGTAGCGGTAAGTGCCTGCGCCACATTCTGACAATGTTGATAGAATGTTCTTGCGTAAATTTGCAACATTCCAAGAATGTTGCCTATGTTCTTTTGAACATTCCCGGAATGTTCTCAGAACGTTCTCGTGCTACGTGGGATCCCGCAGCTGCGAATGTTGCCCGCAGGTGAAGGGTATCTGGTATACTACATCCAAGGTGCAAGGCACGAACTCAATGCGGTGTTTTATGCCGCACGGCCTGTTTCTCTACCTTGTTAACGCGCTTTTCCGCTGCAGAGCAAATACCGTTTAGCTTGTTACGTGCCGAGAACACCCCATCTACCCCGAACTTCGAGGCTGCTCTTTTAAAGCAGTGTGACATTTACAGGGTGTCACAAAAAAAAATTTACACGGTCTTTTTTACCGCAAAAATAAACTAGGCATCGCCGAACGCTCATTCTCCGCCCAAAGGTAGAGCTAAAGGTCACAACCAGATGCCAAAGTTTCAGCCCGATCCGATAACTTTATCAAAAGTTATACGTGATTTTCTGAAATATTCAATGGGAAAATGGCGGCCGACGGAGAATTCAAACACATGGGGTTCTATGGCACCAGAAACCGAAAACGGGCAAAAATGGGCTCCATTTTCCCATTGAAATTTTCAGAAAATCCCTTATAACTTTTGATTAAAGGTGTCATGAAACGATTTTCCTACTTCTTCCTCAGCTTTAATCCTCAACTCAAATGCGAATTGTGAAATCACGTGGTCGTGACATTAGAGAGTTTTAGTAGATCGTTCCGATGACTCCGATAACGATACCCGATACTCTGCTTCCGCCTTTGCGCTTACAGATATAGTATCGTTATCGGGGGTATCGGAGGTATCGGAACGATCTACTAAAACTCTCTATTCTTTCGGCACCGGTGCGATGACTCCTAGCTTCCACCGTGCTTTTTATGCACACCATAGAACTTGTCACTCCCCAGTGACGATAAGTTCCGTCAGGGCATTCATTGGCCACGAACGCGAATCCAAATATTCGTCGACGGATTGATTGTTGACGAGCGCATACGTCCGAGTGACGCAGTTCTCGTGTCCAATGCGTGAGCTGGGCTCTGCTGACGTCAGTTTGGCGCCGGTGACGCGCTTTTGGAACCGCGGATGTATCATAGTGAAAAGGCGGAGAGCTTTCGAAGGCAAGAAGGTACAAAATAGTCCGCTATATTTTTAAATATTCGTACCGAAAAGCTGGCTTTTGACTTTCTAGCCTCTTTCTTTTGGCCAACTAAACGATATGCGATTAGTAAAGTCCCAATTTAAAATCATTCCTCCCAACCCAAAATTCGTTTCATGGGCCCTTTAAGTTCACGGATCGGGCTGAAACTTTGGCATCTGGTTGTGACCTCTAGCTCTACCTTTGGACGGAGAATGAGCGTTCAGCGATGCCTAGTTTATTTTTGGGGTAAAAAAGACCGTGTAAATTTTCTTTTGTGACACCCTGTACTAACAGTGGGGAGATGTATAATCGCCCTTCGCCCCCCCCCCCCCCCCCCCGCCCCCCCTCAAAAAGGAAAAAAAAGAGAGGTGATTAGGGTAAAAAGACATCTTAAAAGTGGAGTAACAGTATATTGTCCTGCTAGCCACTATACCCGTTTTAAGCAAGTTTTGCGCATTGTTCATACGTGGCGCGAAGTAGTTCCTACAAGATTTGGTTGTGGGAAGAAAAAACTATGCTGTTGGCGTTTGGAACGTGTACGTCTTGATAAGATAACATATATCTAATCTAAAATGCACCTACATATATCTTAATTATCCACATAAAGGGGGAAATAAATAATGAGCCGCGAGGCGCCTGTCTTCTTTTACTATGGTTCTTGGGGTGAAAACGAATATAGAAGTAGAACCTGGTAGAGCTTCGTGCGCAGCAGCGTGCATTTCAAATGAAGCCGCCAGATGAGCCGCCCGTGGTAATTCCCTTCCCCGCCGAGGATCGGCGCTACTAGTGCCAGCGATATGGCAGTAATATGACCCTTCGGCGCCACATCTCGGACCACTCTCGGACTCTGCGAGATTTTTTAAAATGGCAAGGAAGGGGACCGGCGCAGTTTTTGTTGACATATTTAAACAAACTACCTGAAAAAACAAAGCTGGGCATGCTTGGTTAATATTAGCAACCACGAGAGAGCCACACCATACCTGAAGTTATATGTATAATAGAGTCTTGTCATTCATTTGTTCATAGGGTGACCACCCGTCCCGCGACTCGCGGGACTGTCCCGCATGCTCGTGCCCCGCGTCCCGCGAGGAATTCTAAAATCTTCAAAATGTCCCGCATTTCACATTGTCGGAAAATTCACTCTGCAACTCATGGTGCTGCCGAACAACGGGGCACGGCGAAGCGCGCAGGTCGGTGGTTATCGTGTAAATCGAAATGATACGCCACTTTCTATCCAAGCATTAGGGGAAGCGACCGTCGTTCTTGCAGGTGACCACACGCGCATGTGCCGTTGCGCGCGTGCGCAAAATATTGTAAGAAAAATTGCTCGTCAAAAGTTTAAATATAAAAATATTGTAACTATTTTCAAAACGGTCGAAAATGAACATAATGTTAAAATTTTGTGTAGGACCATATTTACTTTCTTATTTCCATTTGATGCATTGAGTTCTGCTACAGTCGGTTTTTATGTTTTCAACTTCGACACATTTAATAACATGTTCGGCATTCAAAATATATATCAATGGGAATGGAAATTATTTGAGCTTAATTGCTGCAATACAACTAGCAGGTGTATAAACAATACATAATAATAAATGCGTTAACAGAGCCTCGGTTCGAATTGTGTGCGTGTGAATAAATTTCCTTTAACCACCCTGTCCCGCGTGTCCCGCATTTCGCTAGCAGGAAGGTGGTCACCCTATTTGTTCAGCGTAAACTTCCTTCCAGTCTTTCAAAAAAAAAAAAAAAGTTACGATTTTTTTAGGCAGGAGCATTTTTGTAAATACGGGGCGAATTACGGGCTACGATTGGCCTAACGGGCACTGCAATGTGTTTTAATAGGAATCGGAGTCCTTTGGTCGTAGACCGTTTCCGCAGCCCGTTAAGCACCCGGATAGCGCTCCGTAATCCGTCACAAGACCTTGAACTGCAGGCAAGGCTGGCGGCGCACATGCGCAGCTGCGGCGATTTCCTTACGGATACCGTAGCGGAGGAGAAAAACGATCCACAACAGCTCCTTATTGACGAAAATAAGAGTAACGTACGTCAGACTGTCAACTTTGATGGTGTTGGTTTAATGAACACAACTGCTTCAAACTTCCATCGCGCTTGTTACACATCCATCTATCTTGTCGTCCACATCCGATGATCATAGCCATGCAGTCACCCTTCTCATCCATTGTACAAAAGACACGATATTCGCTGTAGACATGAAAGAAGCAGTGGCGTCACAAAAAGGGGGGGGGGGGGGGGGGGGGGAAGGGGGGGAGTGACGACAGAAGTATAAGCGGATATTCCTCAAGCATCTTCCAAGCACGCTTGTTTTGTACGTATCTGTGCTCTCTGCAGACAGCTTTCGTATGACCGATGTCACTGGACCGTCCTACGCGCCATCGACTTTTGGCCGTTGTCCAAGATAAAGGATCCATCTGAGGAGTACACGGTTTGCGAACTGCGACGAAGTTACCGATGCAGTGTACCGTTGGTGTCGTCAACAGCCGCCCTCAAGCATCTACAACGGCATGCGGAGAGTTGCGCATCAGAAGATGAAGCGCATCGCCACTGGTGGGGAGTGTGTTGAGAAGTTTTGTGCTTCTGTGAAAGAGGAGATTCCTAACAGTCTTTCGAATCTATTTTTTTTTTTAATTCTATAATTCTATCACTGAATAAAGAGTTACAGCCTCGGCTCGGGTCCATATCACATGAGCTAATGACGTTTTAGCGAACAGCGGTCATTTGAGCGAATCGACGTTTTAGAGAATTACTGGGGGCGCTTGACCCACCCGCTCACCTGCGTTCACGCCGCTTCGCGGCGACAGTCTGCGGCGGCCGACCCAAGCCCACCATTCGCTAAAGTGTCTTTCGATGAAAAGTTGGCGTTCGCTAAAACGTCGTTTCCTGTATTCGAATTTTGCAAGGCGTGCCAAATGTGTTAGTACTTACGGCCACACCCTGTCGTTATGAATGATCCTCAACCGTAATTATTGTGTTTCAGTGATTTGAAGATAAATATACAGTTTGAAATACTGATCATAATGCGCAACCGCGAGGCTGTAGCACTGCTCAAGGTTCGAGTTCAAATATGTTTAAAACGTGATATATCTGCTAGTGATAAAAAAGGTACTGAAATATAATACGCTTCAAACTGAAAAGCAGCGAGAGAGTAACGTGGAAACTAATTTTGATAATAAAACATATTTTTCAGAAATTATGATTAATATTGGCTCTGAAAATATCCTTCACAAATAGGTTCTTAAACAAAATATAAAATAAATTCATTAAAAAAATATATTGTCATAAGTATACAATATCAAAGCGAGAAAACAGTAATAGATTGTACACATACGAGAAAAACAGGAATGTTGCATTTCACACACAAATGAAACAAAACCTAATGAATTTAACGGGAAGAATTAAACAAATCAAGCGAAGTCAAATAAGCTACATGCAAATTACGCACTATGTGTCCAACCTCTTTAATAATTTTCTCCATGAACTGATTAATTGAAAGCCCTTGGGATGGCAAAAAATTGATTAGTGATCCTAAAAGAGCATAGACAATAAACCCACTCTTTCCCCAGCTTTTATCAAGTTTTTCACAAACTTTTTTCAAAACGGTGTATATATTATAGTTCCTTGTCTACGCCGAATATTAAAAAATAGTAATAAAAACTACTTTAGAGATGAGGTGCATAGCATTGCCGCACCCACGCACAAGTCATTCGGCGGGCTTATGTGTGCAGTTTGTAGAACATATTCAAATAAGAAAAATATATTGAAATAAATTGAAGTATAAAAGCCCGACTTGATAGGTCTCATTATTTTCATTCCGTACTTCGTAGTCCCTGCCAATATTTATCAAGAGGTCGGGAGTTTCTCTTGTATTTTCTTATTATCATCAGATTATTTTTATCTTTGCAATAACATAAAACAAGTAGCTTCTCTCCCATTCCCTCTCTCCCTCTCTTGCTTTTCAGAAAGAGTTTGTTGAATGAGTAAGAGAATACACACTAAGCCGTGTTACACCCTTAAGGGGGAATAAACGTTGTTCCAGCGACGTACACCCACGACTACACCATTTCAGCGCCGTCATTTCGACCTAATAAACTTTTTCAATTGTAAAATCAGGTGTCGCATTGAACATCCTTCTTTCGTGAAGGGTGTATAAAGGGTGCGAAAGAAGTAAGGCGAACTCCCTTTCTGAAGGGTGTTCGTCGCACTGACAACCGTTTCCACGAGGTTGTTTTAGCGAAGATATTGAATAAATCTTGCCTGCCAATGCTCTTTACTTTGAAATACGTTCTTTAAACTTCCCAAATATTTGGCGTGCACTCTTCGTGCTTGCAGCCACCGAGATCATGATTCCTCTCTCGTGTGATTCATTACGTCTCTATGCGCTGTTTCTGCGTAAAAAACTGTATGTGGAGCTGGGTGTTGGCGCCCTTGCCCAATGCTTTTTACTTGAAGATACATTCCTTAAACTTGGATATATTATGCATTGAGGCAAGAACGCGAACACCCTTAGGATGCCAGTGCATGAACGCCCTGAGACAAGTCCATTTACGCCCTTTAGGGATGTGGGGATTTAAAAGGATGTGCAAAAGGAAGGAAAAGGAAAGCTAGCGCGCGCTCATGACGAGCGCGGGTTAGAACGAATGTGGACAGCGGACACCATCAAAACGGTTGTCTGTTCTTGAGTCTCCACAGGGTGTAAATATTTTCGGTGTGTACGTTACTTGGAAGTACAAGTATATCGTCTTCTTGGAAAGCGGTACACGCCCAGATTAAGAAAGCAATATACCTGATTGCGCGAGAGACTTTTACATCTACGTGCTTGATTTTCTCTGTCACTTTCGCGCTGCGGCGCAGCAGGTTTTATTTTCCGACCCCTAAGACAATCGCATTATTCACGAGGCGAAAACAAAAACAGAGCCGCCGAGCGTAGGTGGCCGGTCGCTGCGTAGACGACGCACCTTGGCTATGTCGCAAGGGGTAGGCTCCCCGCAATGGCCGTGACTCAAGGGCAAAAACGTGAGTCAAGGGCACGAGGTGTAGCTTGTGGGGAGGAGGGGAGAGTCCGTAGGTGCTGCTCTCGGAGCTCGTAAAGCAGTTGGAGCCCACGTGGTGGTGTCAGTGGTATGGGCGCGTGTGAGGGGGCGTTCATCATCTTGATCCAGGAGATTGGCTTCCGTGGCTTGTGGCGAGAACGCAATTGATTCTGGAAGCAGGAAAGGTAGACTAAAGAGCATCGAACTTCGTTTAAGACAAACGTTTTTCTTAATTTGTTTGTCGGCTTGCTTAATTACCTTAATGAGCTGCCCGGGAAACTTATCAGCGCAAAAAAGAGACGGGCACGTCCGTTTCTGTTTGTACTTGCGAGTTTCTTGCGCGTCATGCAGCAACTAGCCCAACAACGAGTCATATGTTAAATCAACAAGTTTTGTTGATATTATGAGGATCCACTTTTCCACATCGAGTGCTACAAATTGTGCGACTGTCGTCATCGCCAGATTCTGGATAACTGCGCGATATGACGAAGGAGACCGCTTTTTGAACTTTCATGACATGTAAAGAGAACAACTTTACATGAATATAATAGTGTCTTTATTGCAATGTTTTATTTTTTTGTCGAGCGTGAGTAAGCCAAATTACAGGATGAATATATAAAAATTCTAATTTTCTTAGGCTATGCAGCATCGTGATGGCTCGCTCACAGAAGGGGGTTGTTGGCAATTCGAGGGTTGATGCTCTTGCTGCTGAAGCGCACAGCCTAGAAGAGACATAAAGACACCCAGTATGTACGTCAGGCGTTACAACGATGCACGCCGCTTGAACTACGTGTGTTGTTAATGCAAGATCCACACTCCCGGGACCCCTACTGCCAGCATTGGGAGCCATATGAGAACACATCGGACACGCCCGTGCTCCTACCCAGACTTGTGCCTATCTCAAATGCTCTACTCAAGCTGCTGCATTTTAATTACTTTTGGTAGTAACTTGGTAGCTTTGAAAGTACTTCATACAGTCTATCTTTTAGAGCGCAGCTCTTAGGCGCCCGTTTCCGGCTTGAGCGGCGTCGCCGTCGGCGTCGGCGTAACCGCGCGGTGCATTATGGGAAATATCCCATAATGCACCGCGCGAGCCCCCCCCCCCCCCCGGGGGGTCACGTGACCTCGGGGGGGGGGGGGGAGGGGGGGGTCACGTGACCCCTCAGGTCACATGACCCCCGGGTCACGTGACCTGGGGAGGAGGGGGAGGGGTCACGTGACCCCTCCCCCAAGGTCACGTGACCCCCTCCCCCAAGGTCACGTGACCCCCCCTCCCCCTCCTCCCCGAGGTCACGTGACCCCGGGGGGGGAGTGACGTGACCTGAGGGGTCACGTGACCCCCCCTCCCCCTCCCCCCGAGGTCACGTGACCCCCCCCCCCCCCCGGAGGAGATTGAAGAATGAGGGGAGGAGGAGGAGGAGGGGTATACCCTCCCCTAATTACCCTTCCCTCCTCCTCAAGAGCTGCGCTCCAATTCGGCGTTACAGGGAGTTGTAAACGGCTTTCACTTTTTATTTTTGTTCTGTATCTTGTACTCGCTATCTCAACAACAAATTTTCAATAACTGAAAAAAAAAGAAACAACTGCTGAACCGATTGCAAACTTGAAGGGGTAACGGCCGAACTTAGAGCAGGGTGCAAGTTTGGACCAAAGATGCAGACTCAAAATGCCAATGTGAGAATAAATAAAACAAAAATAAAAAAGAAGAGACGACAAAAAATACACAAAGTCGTTGTTTGTTTGTGCGTGTTTTTTTAATCCTTTTTATGTTTGATTTTGTTACACAAAAAAGGTGTATTTTTCGTCAGTTTGGCACTCTCGAGAACCCTGCCTGTGGGGGACTGGTGAGGCAGTATTATAGACCTTTGCAAAAATTGCCTTCTGCGCGCTGCCATCTTTGTCTGCTGGGCTGTGGAACGCCTTCTGAGCATGTGCTGTTGGTCTGCTGTGCGGTATATCAGATGCTGCGCATGCGTCCACAGCTCAGTGACTCAGCATTTTTCGCCCGGGCGCTTCGTTCGAGACTGCCACTGGAAAGGTCTATAAGGACCGATTAAAATAAAACAGGAAGCAAGCTGCGACCAGGATGAGCTCTCAAAACGCAAACAAAGAGTCCCCTCAAAGTTGTATGCCATTCTCAACGCGCTTCTATTGGGGCAAAACATAAAAGAAATCGCAAACCGCGAGAAGACATGCAGTGCTTCGCCGTGTCCCCTTGTGCCTTTCTTGTTGAAGTTTAGTCATATCTGAATGCGTTTGGGTAACCTACTTGAGGACTTGTTATCCACTCATTCTTTTCCTTATCCCAAATTTAAAATGAACTCCGGGTATAGCAATTTCGGCGCTTAGTGAAATGATGCGTCCAAGGTGCATATTATAAAATCACCACAACATAAGAATTTCAGCGCTTTAATACGATAAGTAAGAGTGATCTATTTTTTTCTAAGCCGTCTTAGAAATATTATTTCGCAAAATGGACCGGTGATACTTAAATATTTTCGTAGGGTTCTTGTCCAACACTGCTCCTACCCTGTATGGAACGCGATGAAGAACTAAGGACCCTGATTCACTGAAGCGGCGTCAACGGCCTTCCTTGCTCCAGTCTTGGAGAACTTTTGTTTCCCAAAACAGCAAATGGAACCGCGAACAGCGCGAACCGAGTACTGCTACTGGACATCTAGCGAGAGTAGGGTTTGGATAAGCGTCTACGAAGAGAGCCTTCACACACAGAAGAAGCGAAAATGGTACTGTCACGATCATGATAATACTGACTACTACTTAATTTCCCCCTGTTTCCTTTGACCATCTCCGTTCTTCCCGTCCCCTATGGACGGATCAAAATCTTAGTCACATTCGACGTAATATGTTTAAAAAGAGTGAGGTTCGTCTGTCAGTGTTTCGGGAGACAATGTAACATGCTGTAGGTGAGTAATTTAGCCAGTTCAGTAGGACTGCTAGCCTGGCAGCTTTGACGTGTATCACGCAGTATGAGACGACCGCGCGCCGGTACGATGCTCCTTCCGACTGCACTCCTGCGTTGCCCAGGGGTCGCTGCGAAAAGGCACTTGTTAGGACTTGGTTTTGGTAGTACAAACCTGAGCATATCTCGAACTGTCACACATGTATCTCCTTGTCACTAGTTGTGTGCAATGCAGGATAGGGAAACGCTAGGCGAAGAGAGAAAGGCCGAGCACTGGGAAGGTGGGACGGGAGAGAAGGGCAGTGAAGGGTGAGCTAGAGGACAAAGGAGGAGCACTAGGAAGGTTAGAGAGGGGAGAAGTTTCTCTCCTCCTCCCCAATCTTCTAAGTGCTGGCCTTTTCTCCCCTCGTCTAGCCTTGCCTTTGACTCTACTGCACGCAACTAGTGACACGGAGTATACAAGAGTGTCTGCTCTGGTGCGGAACGCGATCACGAAGCAAATACAAAGAAACAACAATTCGAACACCGTCGAAGCACAGGTCAAAGCTAAGACGCTAAAGGGCGGTTCACACTGGGGCGCTTTTCTACGTTAAAGCACACACTTGCAACCGGGTAGGACCGGCTGAGAAAAGATCGGTTTTTAAGCCTCTAGGGACGGCTTAAGACCTGCATCGCAGGAGGGCATCCGGTTATAAGCCGTCACAAGAGGCTTAAAGGCCGGTCTTGTCTCAAGGCCCGTTCACACACTTGCAGTCGAGTAGGACCGACTGAGACAAGGGCGGTTTTGAAGCCTCTTGCGACGGCGTTCGATAGAATGGAATGCTGCGGAGCTAGTCCTAAGCCGTCGCAAGAGGCTTAACCGATCACGTCTCAGTCGGTCCTACTCAGTTGCAAGTGTGTGAACGGGCCTTCAGTCGGCCCAACTCGGTTGCAGCCGACTCCGGACCGGACGTGCCCTCCTTTGTATTCGTGAGTGCTTTGTGCAAGCGTCAGATAAGCTCCAAGAAACGAGGCCACCTGAGCAGCGTTAGGGAGTGTCCGAAGTTTCGGGAAGCGCCGCTTACGAACACTCCTATCTTCTCCCTCGGGAGGCAACAAAAAGCGCGGTCCTTCGAGAAAACCGTGGTCCGTTCTGAACTTTGTGCTATGCAATGCGGAGGGCAAGTTCGTCTGCTTCTTGGGCAGGGGGAAGTGGTGACGTCAGAACGCCGAGCCCTGATTGGCTGATCGCGACCCCCATATCTGAGCGTCGTCTGCTCCTTTGCAACGTCGTCTGCTCGCAACATCGTTTGCGTCTGTCTTACCTTTTCTGCGACTTTCGAAAGTGCAGAGGCCAGATGCACGAAACAATCTTACGCCAAAAATGTGCGTAAGACAAAACGTGAGAACAAATTTGTATTCACGAAACGAAATTATCGTAAGTTTTGCGCAGGTTACGACGGAATCCTACGACAGCTCCGAAGCTATCTTACGCACTTCTTATGATCAAATCAGCATGGCCGACAGCGTCGCTCAGTTACTTGGTCGCGACAACCAATGGACGTTTTTTTTGTACGTGCTCTTCTCACGCGTCCCGACTACAAGCAGCAAGAAAAAAGTAAAAAGTACTTGAAATAAACCACGACGAACAAGAACTCTGGATCCACAAACACCCGGGAAATGCTCCAACGGCCACGATTCCACTGACCCCGACCAAGCGAGCTCAACAGATAAGCCTAGCAGGCACTCCGACTCGGCGCAGCGGTGCTCCGACGGTCCTTGGCCAAGACCGTCTGCCCACGACTGGCTGGCGGGCTGAATGGAATATGCCCGCGCGACCCTTGTGAACCCTTCCCGTATTATACTTTGATCGCTGACCTCAATTTTAGATTAAGAGGCCAATCTCTTCCTCTTGTCATCTCCTTGTTTTCCGAGGCAGCGGTTCTCGCCGGTGAAAAAGCGGTGAATCTCAGACAGATGCAGGAAAGGTAAAGCAGCCATCGCTTTGACTAGCAGACGTAAAGCAGACGACGTTAAAGGAGCTGTGCAACGATTTTAACGTTGAAAGAATTGGCGTTTTCTACTTTTGACATTGTTCACCTTGTCACAAAGGACAGAAAACACACCTCCTTCTTTCGAAATGTTGCGATTCCGCCGCGTAATCGCGAAGCAAAAATTAGAATATTCCTCGACCTGCAGCCGCGAGCGGCGGCCATGAGAAACAGAGGCATGACGTTAATGGGGAATCTTGTAAAAAGATAGCAAGTTGTGCGAATACCTGCTCGATAAAAGGTAACTTTTCTCTAAATCTTGTCGTTCCAACATAAATATAAATGCGTCAAAAACCTGGTATCATCGACAAAACTTTTATTATACGGAGTTTCAGTGGCGCCATCTATCCTAGGTCCACAAAACCGTCAGCAGCGGAACAGCCGCCAGAAGCCGGAGGGAGAGGGGGGACAGGGCCGGACGGGTATGGCCGGACCCGGATGAGACTTTCCTCCTTTCACCATATTGTTCGCGCTGAGCCCGCAAGCACGTGGTCACGCGGTCGCGAGCGGGTGAGTTCTCGCTGCTTACTGATGGCTCTAAAGAGAGAGCTTCACCGGAACCCCGCGCCTTCCCCATTGACGTCACAGCGCACGTGACTCGGAAGTTAGTGAAGGAGTTGAGAGGCGCCGAAAACCTCAATCTTTGTCCATTTTTAAAATAAAAACTAGGACATGCAGGCAAAAGCGGTTTTCTGTTCTTTACTCAGAAAGGTCGAGACACCAACTCCCAAATTATTTAAGCAAACACTATAACTGTTGCACAGCTCCTTTAAAGGGCAACTCCGCTTCATTTTTGGTTTTGAAAAAACAATGCAGTCCTCTTCAGTATCGCCTATGAAGACCACAGGTCAAATATTACGACGCAGTTCTGTCTAAATGTTTCTTAAACGGTCCGGCAAACTTTGCAACTCGCCAAGTTGCCGAAATCGGCTGACTCGAGCGGGCGAATTCAGGCGCAACCAACAGCGCAGTCAAGGCTACGGCATGGGCGGAGCCAACATTGAGCTAAACGTCATCTTCATGGCCCCCTTTTGCTTGTTTTTACCTCTTCGATCGAGCGTAGCGCATGACGTCAGCAACGTTGCCTCTCTGCGCTGAGCGGTGTTCACGTGATTGGCGTACGCGCCTGCGCAGCGCGCTTCTTGGGAGCAGACCGGCCGCCCGCCGTGGTCCCGCCGTCACCGCCGTCTTTTGCGTCACAACCGCTGTCGTCGTCTCACCGTTTGTGATTATTGTCTCTCGGAGTTTCGTCCACACTATGGACACCACGTGCGCAGACTTATGCCGCAGTTGTGCAGACGTCGTCGAATGCCGTAGACACCAAAACGTGGCGAAGAGTGCGGTGCAGAGCAGACGACACTCGCACCTGCCACACGCCCGCCCCCATCCTGCCCGTCGTTGGGCCGAGGATCACGTGACATCTAGTACCACGTGATGGCCATGTACTTGGCGGCCCGAGGCCAATGTTGCCGGACAGAGCCGAAGTTTCGGTTTCGATTTCCGCTCGCGTTTAAAATTAGATTTAAAAATATATATCCCATTTTTCGCGAAGCAAACGACGTAGTGTCTTTTACTAGGGCTTTTTGATTCGAAATCACTCATTATCCCGAAATCTTCGGAATTGAGCGGAGTTGCCCTTTAACTGCGCCAACCCGCCGAAGCCGTTAAAGGGTGAGGAGTCTCGCCGCACACGAAAGGAGGGAAAAAGTATTTGGGAGGGAACTTGCGGACACTCTCGCTTCTTAGCAGACAAACCTCGGCGCCTCGGGACACCTCGCCAGCGAGTCCTTTGACTTCCCTCCTTGATGCGCGTCTGCTAGTTGTTAGACAAAAACAACGTACCGCTCGAGTTATTTCGTCTGCTTTTTGAAAGGCAAAGTCGAGCTGGCACGTAAAGACCTGCACTTCCGAAAGTCGCAGGAAATGTAAGACAGGCGCAGACGACGTTGCGAGCAGACGACCTTGCAAAGGAGCAGACGACGCTCAGACAGGGGTCGCGATCAGCCAATCAGGGCTCGGCGTTCTGACGTCACCGCTACCTCCTTTCTCATGCGCAGAAGACGAGAATGAGCCCACTTGCGAGGCGTATAAACGTCTCTTACGTTTGTCACTGCGTGAATCCCCGACTCATGACTGAGCCGGTCGCGACTGCACCGAGTAGTCGAACCCCAGCGGCCTTGCTACGCCGACGCTACCAACGAGGGGCCAAAGCTGGACGCTGCAACTTCAGCTCGACGCCATAACAGAACCAAAAAACGCCGATTCAAGCGTTAAAAAAATTAAAAAAATGAAAAAGAAAAGCGTCGGAACGTTAGATATTTTGACGTCTCCACCCAGAGATAAGGGCCGCCCACATTAGCGAGAAAACGCAAAAACGACTGCGAGAAACCGGCACATCTGTGCTTCGTATGAAGCATGGAATCCAATGGACCTTTTCCGAGAAGCGTTCTGCGCACGCGCGAGCACTCGATGCCAAGCGGCGGAAGTCGGCACTAGACATCGAGGAAATTCGGAAGGAAGCTGTGGATCAGCGAGTAGAACACGTAATTGCAACATATATATAATTGTGTTACACAAAAAAAAGAAAGTGGACGGAAAGAAAAACATGACGTTTGGGTGGACGCCACAGATCCCCCTTTTTAGAGTCGCGTTGGGCACGCGCCGCTGCTCGGAGAGCGAAGAAACTGGTAGCGTAGCTCCCATTATCGATTGGTAGCGCAGGTAGGTCACTTCCTCGATTTTTAGTTCGTGCAGCCACCGCCTGGTGCCGTCGGTATGTGAAAAAGGTCCATTCAAGGAATCATCTTGGCACGCGATATAAGCAGCAGGGATGTCCTGGTTTCTCGCAGTCGTTTTCGCGTTTTCTCGCTAGTGTGGGCGGCCCTATAAGAGACGCGACCTAGCGATGGTGGGATGAATCTGGCACTTTCAATTGCTTTCGATTGCCTTGCGGCGTTGAATCTAGCCAATTCGAATGTCGATCGGTGTTTTAATGCGGAAACATTAACTGTCCCATGGAGCGAACCGACGTCATCAGCTTTTGAAGCCGCGCCAAACGGCACCTTCCCCTGTCCCATTAGAGTGAAGCTTGTCCTATGTAGCAGAAATCTGATGGATAGGCAGGCTCCCATTGGCTGATGCGCGTCATAGTTTCAAGGAACGAGCCTCCCATTGGCTCTCGCACGGCGTAGTTCCAAGGAACGCCACCAGAGAAGCACTCTCCATGCCGGCGCAGCGCACGCAGCGGCCCCATAGAGAAATATAGTACTACGTAAAGAGTGGCCACTCAAGCCGTTTCGCGGCCCAGGAGTTAGGGACTCTACTGGCCGTTAGTAGGCGCAACAGTGCCACTTATTTTGAACATTTGTCAGATATATAATATTAATAAATAACTTCATTGTATAGAGTAAACTTTTAAAATTATTACGAACTTTGAAAGCTTTCAAAAACGACTTCAACGGCTGTGGCTATGCCTGTGGCACGACGGTTGGCTTCGGAGTCGTGGACTCGACGGAGGGCGGATGGATACTTCGGCTGCTTGGTCTGTGTCTCCTGCCTCGTTGTGTGGGTTGAGTTGGTTCCGCGGCTTGTTGTCTCGTGCGGGTTTCTAGTCATTCTTCCGTTGTGGTCGTTGTGGTCATGGTATACGGTATATCTAAGAAGTATTGTGACTGTAGTTTCTTTGTTGACGGACATTTGCATTCGGTCACTGAATTTAGAAGCGACTGGGCCAGTCATATGTGCAAGCGCCTTTCAGCACATGGTCATATGTGCAAGCGCCTTTCATGGAACTTGGACGGTAACTTTTTTAAATGCCCTCCATCGTATTGCATTTGTCGCTATAAGTCTCGCTGTAATACAGTACTTTTTTTCCAGTGTACAACTGTTGACGCGTTATTCATACATTTTGCATGTGTACTGTTATTTTTGTAATGTATGAATAACATACATAACTCCTTGTCTTCAGAGTTGATGTTTGTTTTGCTTGTCATAGTTACAAAAATAAATACTTTTGTGTGTCAATCCCTGGTGTCGTCCCATGTCGTCCCTTCAAGAGAGTTAGCACCAGGGATGGGCAGTATTTCAAATACAAGTATTTGAAATACGTATTTCAAATACTTTGTGTATTTTGCATTTGTATCTAATTACAAATTGGGTAATGTATTTGACGTGTGTATTTAAATACTAAAACGTGGGTATTTCAAATACAATTGTAATTAAATACAATTTTGTGGGCGAAAATACATCCCTCAAATTTATTGTCACGACACATTTTCACTCAGTGCCTGTGAAAACTTGTGATGCTTTCCAGCCTGATTTCCATCCATATTTTTGCCTAGAACATGCTCAATGCGCGGGCCGTCCAGATTTTCGTAACTGGTGCGAGTTGCAACAATAAAATATTTTCTAGCTAGTGCTGCGCGTCTTGGTCGTATCGGTTCTTTGTTAGTCTATACCAAAATGTAATCGACAAAAAAAGCTGCTTGAAGCTCTGTACTTTTTTCACCTATTATGTCCAAGCTGATTACATTTTTTTGTGATTATATCTTTATTACGTTACTAGAGCCTCGCACACTAACTCCCGAGTGTGTGATGCAAAATTAAAATGAGATACACAGAAACCCGTCACAGGTGCCCTGAAGTCGCTGACGTAAAATTTGAGGAATGTATTTGGAAAAGTATTTGGAGGAGACCAAATACATTTGGTTGTATTTGTATCTTGTACTTAAATGCTTTTTTGGAAATGTAATTAGATTTGTAATTAAATACATTTTTGACGAAGTATTTTGTATTTGTATTTCGATACATATTTGCATGTATTTTGCCCATCCCTGGTTAGCACAAATGTGGAAATATCCTTTTCGGTGTGCGATCAGTTTGAATTATATGTAGCGCTAGATGACTTTTCTTCTGCAGTACAATTAAGGTATGCTTATAAAACAATTCTATTTTAAACAAAAACCATGCTAGGTACAATAACACTGACTCGTTAAACTAGAGGGCGCATGCTACTGCCCTGTACAGAAATACCGCCAGAATTCACCTTGAATCCATTCATTCATCTGGCCTGCGGTTACTGCGTGTATCCATCCATTAAATACTCAACTAGGGACTATACTGGCCGCTGGGTGCGCTCGCTGACGCTGAATTGGGCCGCTGGGGCCTATGGAAGTGTCCGCTCTTTACGTAGTACTATATTTCTCTATGGCGGCCCGGCCGCCGGTAAGAGGCGTCGGGCCTGGCCGCAGAGCCCGCACGGGCAAACTCCGGAGAAGCTGCACGGCCGAGCTCAGCACGGACGCGGCCACTTCACGAGAGCTGCGCGCTCGGCCGCCGGCCGCCACCTCGGCAGTATACCGAAACGTGGCCGTCCACGCCAATCCGCCGCAGACGAACTAAGGGAGCGGAAGAACGACAGTCATGCTGGTCATGCTTCCGCATTCACAACTCATAAAAAGTGCTTATAGTGTGCTGGGAATGTTTTCCGTTCTTCAGCATACACAGAAAGAAAAAAGGCTCAACGGAGGCGCAACACGTAGTGCGGGGCCCTAAGCAGGTGAGCTTGTACTACCCAAAATGAGAACTGCCACAGTTTGTTCAAAGCTTCAACGCAGGAGGCCTACAGACAGACCCCTTTCGAAATTCGCGTGCCGATTATTAGAAGGTCGGAACCACTGCACAATGGCGGAACAACTGACATCGTGGAACGTGCAAGTCATTTCATTAGATAGCGAACGTCGGAGTGCTGCCTATCGCTAGAAGCCGACGAACCAATTAAACGGCGTCGAAAGTGCAACGTCACTGCGCTCATGACCTTTTTTGGGGGGGTGTTTTTTCTTCTACTCCAGCCAAACGCATAAAGTGAGCAGTGATGTTGAGGTTTTAGAGCGCCCTTGTGCAGGGATTCCACAGATGCCAACAAAGGGCAGTATTTCGAAAGGGATCCATAAGGCCCGAATATTTTCTGGCTCTCTCTCTTTTCTCTGCACTATATTACAAGAAAAAGAAGACACGTTGATGCACATCTGCTATTTCTTTGGACACGAACATTGTTCATTAAATAATTACCCAGGTATTAAATGCGATGCTTCAGGAGGGTGCAGCATCCCTAACGTATGGGATGGAGCATCCTGCAGGTACGAATCTACCTGGAACGAAGGAAGGGTCGCAACGCTATTCTCATCAAACCGTCAGGGTGTTTTCACACAAAGTCAGTCCAGCATTTTGTGGTTAGATGTCAGTGTAATAGCTAGGTACTTATTTGGCGGTGTAGAACACATCTTTGGAATGCTTGCCTTCGGCACGCGCCCAAGAGTCATATCAGCAAAATGGTGGACGGAATTACGTCCATGACAACTCAAAGTGGAAAGCTGACGTTTCGCTAAAATACTCATATCTAGCTTCTTAGAGTCTCTTAGCAAATTTCAATACTCGTGATCTCAAAAAGAAAAAGAAAGATTTTGTGCATAGTTTATGCGCTGCGCATTGCAGTTTTTACAAGATTGGACACCGGAAAAGAGAAAGAGGCATTTTGCGTTTGAAATGAGTACGTTTTGATAGAACAACTAATTTGATAAAGTACCGAACAGATAAATTCTTTTAATATTTCGGTCCATTTAAGGTCACGCTCTCGAAATTTCGCATGCTGTATAGCTTTCTGCGATGTCAAGTTTATTTATGCAGCCCTAAAAAAAAAATCCGGTTTTATTTTCTCCGACGAACCCGGTAGTATTTTGTAATTCACCACGTCAAGGGAGAAATTAGTGACGCTCCGCCAGAAACCGAACTACTTTCTTTTTCTTTTTTTTTCTTTCTTCTTACTGCAATTCTCGAGGTGAAAACGGGTACTATACTCCCTTCAAGTCAAGGAAGGAATCGACACAAGTGTGTGAAAGGCATGGACAAAACAGATGTAATCACCGGACGTGAGGTCCCTTAGTGCGATGATAGGCTAGTTCCTTGTTACAGAACAGAAGAAAAAAAAAAAAAAGGCGAGGAAAAAAGATTATGAAAGCAGGGACTGTGTTTCAAAGCACGTTCTCGGTGTACGGTCACGCGACGCGTGCCGATTCTTTCAACCTCTGAGCAGCCCTTGTTACGCTGATTGGAACGGTACCAAAGCCGCTAATGCTGCCTTTTTTTCTTCTTCGTTGTTCCCGCTAATACCGTCCGAGGGGCACGCGCACGACGTCTTTGATCTATATTTACGGCTGACAGCGTCGAAAAAAAAAAAAAACAATATTGTTCTAATTTGCATGTGACGGTGTTATACAGAAAAGAAAGGTGTTTCTGAAGGAGTCGAGCGGCGCGGCTCGATGGTAGTGTGCGAGTATGTAGTTCGGTACTGCAGAGCGCGGAACATTCGACCATGGCCAAGATTGCGAGGCCTTCTGT
Organism: Ixodes persulcatus; assembly: GCA_013358835.2. Lineage (NCBI taxonomy): Eukaryota > Metazoa > Arthropoda > Arachnida > Ixodida > Ixodidae > Ixodes > Ixodes persulcatus. The sequence continues at coordinate 147,808 of JABSTQ010009613.1, forward strand.
TTTAGCTTCATTGGGATTCCCCACGTGAGGTTTGAACGTCAATGGCATTACAAACGGCTCGTGTATACCATCGATATCATGATTTACGTTTGCGTCTGTAAAGGATGATTGGCCTCAATGCTTCGGGGTACACGGGAAGGGTGACTTTACAGGGGCTAATACTGTGGTAAATACGAAAAGTTATCAAGGAAAAATATATTTATGGAAATAGGGATATTTTAATTTTGGCATGTGCAATAAGTCTCACCCTATTGCAACTCTCGGGGATAATACGTTTCTTCAATATGGTGAGCAGAAATTCAAGAGTTTCCAAGGGTTATTCCTAGAGGGCGTAGCAGCAATGCGAACAAATATGTCGGGCTTATAAGAATAAAAAAAAAAAAAAAACGCTTCTGAGTTTTTGTTTAGGATTAAGTATTATTGTATCGTTATCATCAATAGTTCTTTCGGGGGATATTACAATTTATGCAGAAGCTCAGTTGCAGGGGTTTCCCCAGGAATTAAAATTAGGGGGGGGGGGGGGTCTAAATTTTTAGGGAGGGGGTTAGGGGGGGCATGGATAATAGAGGAGTCGTTGCGAATTAAGGGAGTGCCTTCAGAAAAACAAGGGGGGGGGGGGGGAGCGGTGTACACTCCCCCTGGGGGTGTGTGTAGGGAAATCACTGCTCAGTTGAAATGATTTATTTTAGAGTTTTACTCAGAACTCTCTCCCGAGAGAGAAAGGTCGCATGTCCCGAAACGTTGGGGATTGATAACAAGCGTGTCTGCCACACGCCCCGTGCCTTTCTCCGTCACTGATACAGTAATTCGAACAGCAGCCCATCCGATCCCACGTGGAACGTTGACTGATTGGCTTCGCTTGTCTCTTTCCGAAGATGATTTCAATATAATAAATAAGGACTTAAATAAAAATTACGCTAAATCGTTACAGACCGTGCTGTGTAAAATTTCTGCTGTTGCAAAAAAAAAAAAAAATCGAATATGCTTTGCTTGCGGACAAATCCACCGTTTGCCAAATATGGCAAACACGCGCGCAAGGCCTCTCTCACCAGTTCGACAGACAAAACGTCAGCTGTATCCTGTTTGCCCATTGCCCCCAAACTCCCCTTTGTCCCCATCTTCCCCCTCTGCTCGGCCAGAAGGAAGAGAGAGAGAGAGAGAGGATACCAGATTCATTTACTCTTGAACCTATATTTCTGCAAATCGCTAAGTGACTGTTGGACTAACAAATTGTGCCACTTGAGAAGCGCTACTAATTTACCCCTTTATGTGGTGAATTAAGACACCTGCTTGTTAATTTAATATCTTTTTTTTATGAACAAAAGCAAATTTTCAACATAATATTAATTGTCATTTTTTTTTTGTCGACCAAAACTAACTGTTTCTTTGTGGTGACTTAGGGATTACGGTCACTTCTGCCCAAGAGCGAGGTTTCAAACGTTTGGCAAAAGTCGGCGAAGTTCGGCTTCTTACACAGTGTTGTCCGACTTCGTAGCGAACGTCTTGAATTTTTGGAAAAAAACTAATTTATACGGTAGTTTGCTTCAAATTTCAGAGAATAGTTACCAATGATTGCACAGAACAAAAGCAAACATGTAAACTGTTAACGATTTATTAATATTGCACCCCTCTTTCGCCGTGTGGGTGTAGGACAAAATGGTCCCGGTCAAAATGTTCCAGGACTAAGTGGTCCCGGACAAAATGGTCCCAGCCAAATGGTCCCAATAGTAAACTCGGAAAAAATGGTCCGGAATTTTTCGACACTTTGGGGGCTCCGAGTTTTAGAGAACTGCTGCTCTGAAGCTTTGTTCAACACAGGCCAGGCGTTCGAAAGATACGCCCTTCTGTTCTCAGCTCAAAAGTTCATTACATGTATCGTGCTGATCATCTGAAATATTACGGAAACATTATTTGATACATGTAAGTCGATCCTGGTTGAACTCTATCCTCAGCAGATATGCGACGCTCCCAGTTACAATGAGAGCCTCCGAATGCGGCTACTATGGTGCCCGGAACGCGTCTCCGACAGCTGTGTCTACGGTTTATCGCGTCCAAGAAAGTGGTCCCTCGATTTCCCCCGATGACGTCATAGAAATGTCATGCTATCGCCGACCGCGATCCTGGCGGCGTCCCAGCAGCGGCGGTGAATCTGGTAGACTCCTGTACTGGTGCAGGTCCCTGTCCAGGTTGGCAGTCCACGGAAGCTTCGGTAGCCAGGGTTTGTGAAGCCGCAACGACAGCGATACTCGCGTTTGTTCGTGCTTTTTTCCGTAACTTTTACGCCCAAACGTCTTCTACGAGCAGATAACAGAGTGCGCCAGGCGCGGCGAGCAGACAACAGGGTGCGTCGTCTGCTCACAGCGCCCATCGGGAGATGGCGCCACAAGTAAATAGCGTCACTAGAGAGCCTCGATTGAAGAGAGTGTGCATCTCAAACAATCTCGAACCCCGGGGAGCGTTTGCAATCGCTTCCTGCTGATATTGGTCGCAAACGCGCATGCACTGCGTTTTCGCGCGGCAAGAAGGGAAGCAGGAGGAAAGGCGGAGACACTCGCAGACGACCAACGCGTTTGCCACCTCCTCTCATGTTTACAAACAAACCGGAGCGCCCCTAGCGGACGCCACCGACGCCGCGCATGTGCAGTGGAGATGTGGGCAAGAAGCTCGCCGTCGCCCGTAAACAAACCATTGGACTGGGATGTTGTCGGTGTCGGTGTGAGTCCCCGCGCTCTTTTTCGCGTTGGAATTGTTGATTCTACGTCTTCCTGGCAATGTCTGACTACTTGAGCGGCCTCAGCGAAATTAACGAAGCTCGTTACACCGCTAAACTTGGCGTGAACAATGTAACATGCGGCGATTCATTCCGCGTGGACGCCGCGGAATGGACGCTAAAGCCTGATTTATGTGGTGAGGTTCTGCTCGCTATTTTCAGTGATGACGTCGCTCTGGCTGCAAAAGCCTGAACCAACGTTACTAAACCTCTCAGTTGGGAAACTGCCATAGAGAGACTGCTCTGAAAAAGTGGCACCGACCCGTCCTCCAGAACCGAGCTAATGGCGATCACAACGCCGCCATTTCTCCCGCAGCGGCCACTCAAGGAACTGCACGTGACTTGCATTTTGGTTTTAATCGGCCATTTTGGGGCCAAAACAAATACTGCGGAAGGGGCTTCAGGGGGTGCCACCCCCCGACTCCCAAGCGGACGCGCCGCGGAATACTACCGAGGTTAATATGCGCCTAGCTCGGGACGCGCTACCTGAAATCACCGCTGAGGCATGGTTGTATAAAAACAATATTAATTGTGCTGCAAAACCTTGCAAACTAAAGATTTTAGAAAACATCACGCACCCTTTATTTTGTACTAAACTCCAATAAAAGTTACTACAAAAAGAGTCTTTTCCGTTGGTTTTTACGCAAAAACATGTTTTCTAAAAGCTCAAGGTGACCACAGTTAAGACAAATGATATAGAGTGGCGCTGTTGTCGTATTTAGCTCGGTCTCGGTGGACGCCAGCGGCCCAGGTTTCAACGGTGAGTTTCCCAACTGAGGGCTCTAGTAACGTTGGCCTGAACCGTAGCTGTGATGTCGACGTCGATACTGAAAATCGCAAGCAGAATCGTACCGAGTGAATCAGGCATAACAAGTCGGTGATGGCCACTGGTAACAATTATCAACATTTCCTTATATCTACTGTTTACACCGAGCCTACTTACCCGAAGCAACCTTAAACTTAAACGTCTTTTGAGGTCTGCACTTCTTATCGAAATTACCGGGTCAGCGTTTGGTCTACGGGCCGCTGTCGTTTGAACGAGCAGACGACAAGCAGAAACGTTTGAGAGAGCAGACGACAGCTCGAACGATGAGGCGGCCGTTTGAACGTGATGACGCACTGAACGTAGTCCGCAGGTGGTCCGTGTACCTTGATGGTTTGCCCGCGTTCATGTTGGAACAAAACAAATTAATTTGACGACCACAAGTATCCGTGAATTCTATCTAAAGTGCTTTCCGCCCAAGCAATCGTGGTCCAACGGCGTCTGTTTTTTTTTTTTTTCTTTTTAACGGCCCCTGTTCACGTTTTCGGACAAACCGAGCAAGCAGAAAACGCACGAAAACTGACGTTCAAACATTTCCCGACTCTTTTAGTAAAGCCCCAGACGCGGCGTTTTGACGAGAAGGCAGGTTTTTGTCCGGTTTCTTCCGAAGTAACACAGGAATGCACGTGCCCCATGGCGGCTTCCGCCCACAGCCCCAGACCGGAAGTGCGCCCGACGCGCCACCACCGCGCTGTGACGAGCGAAAGTTCGTCTGCTTCATGTGCAGGGGGTTGCGGTAACGTCAAAACGTCGAGCTTGATTGGCTCAATTGGAAGGACGGCGTAGCCAGGGGGGTTGTTCACGGGTCGAAACGCCCCCTGAAATTTTATGGTTTTCCTCTTTCCCCTTTTTTTCTTTCCAATGTTAGTTTTTTTTTTTTTTTTTTTTTTTTAAACCGTATTGTCAATGCAATAGAAATATTATGCTCCCTTTCTGTTTGACAACCCAATACGGCGAGGGGCCAAGCACACAGCATTCCAAAGCAAGACGAACGTGACGACACTCTTCCTGGACTGCGTGAGGAACACAAGTCCGGCTCCGGCTCTCCGAAGAGCTCTCACCAAATCGGCCGAATTAGTAGGCCTGCAGATACGAAAGGCTCAGCTCCCGACGTCACAAAAGCCGCGAAATCCTGACCTCGACGGACGCTGGCCTCGCCTCGGAGAATGCAGGCAACTTGACTAAAGTCCTCCTACCCTTTGATCCTCAAGGACTCGACGACAAGAAACAAATTCCCAAAGCAGCAATACTCTGACCCTACAATGAGGAGAAAACAGGACGACGAAAGGACAAACATATTAGCGTTTTTATTCTTTTCGTCTCGTTTTCCCACTCGCCTGCACACCTTTCAGTAATAGACACACCAAAATGTTAAATATATATATACAGGGTGTTTTTTTTTTTTTTTTAAGCTTAACAGATTTGTTTAAAAAAAAGCCGTAAAGGTTACACTTATGCGGTTTATGCGAGTGAGTTATACGGCCAGGGGGACAGATTATAGGGGGCTAATCGTAATGATCAGTAGGCTAATTACTTAAAATTCGTTAATTAACTTTTTAATTAATAAAAATAGACATATGGTTCCAATTAGAAATTTGCTCAGCGTCGTCGAAAACCCCTAAATCAGTCATTATCAGAAAGACTTTGAGCATGTGAGAAGCGTAGTAGTGAACTGAAGTTACCGCTCGTGGAGCAGGTACAAAGCTAGAGGTTGCAATAAGGCGCCCGTGCGATTTTTCCGTCTCTTATCTAGCCCCAGCCTTGTACCTGCTCCACGAGTGGTAACTTCAGTGCACTACTGCGCTTCTCACGTGCTCAAAGTCTTTCTGAAAATGATTGATTTAGGGGTTTTCGATAATGCTGAGCAAGTTTCTAATTGGAACCATATGTCTATTTTCATTAATTAAAAAGTTAATTAACAAATTTTAATTAATTAGCCAACTGATCATTACGATTAGCCCCCTATAATATGTCCCCCTGGCCGTATAACTCACCTCCACAAGCTGCATAAGTGTAACTTTCACGGCTTTTTTTAAACAAATCTGTTAAGCTTAAAAAAAACACCCTGTATATATATATATATATAGTATTAATAAAAAATTAATCGCTGCAGTGGGTAAGTTTATAATCTTGTGTTCAGCACGCGAGTCGTGGAAGTTCCTCTACGTATATGAACTCTCAAATATGAGTTCAATCAAACGAGCTATATATCGCGTCTCCAGCTCGACGCACGCCCTCCCGCGGCGGAAACGGGAAGCGCTCTAGTGAGGGTCCCCCGATTCTCCTGCTCAGCGGGCACGGCGGAAACACTCGCGATCATGACTCGCGAAGTGTCATTTTCGAATGCAAACAACACTCTTCACTGTCCCAACGTATACGCTGCAGCCGGTATGGGATTGTACCTTACTGGAGAGGTTTAGTGTTGCGCATAGAAGCAAGCCCTGTGCGTTTGCGTTAGAGTTGCGTGCCCCACGTTGTGCGTGCGCCTCATCGCCATGCGCCAACCAAGACCGCAATTTTAGGCTCCTCTCACGCGCAGTATGCAACACGCAAAGCTATAGCGCAAACACACAGCGCTTGCGTTCGCTCGTATACGCATACTAAAACTCACTACTTTTTCACCGGCGTCCAACGCCAACGAAACGTGCTGCAGTGAGCTGACGTGCAAGCAGGTAGGCGTTCCTTCGAACTGGAAAGGCTGAGATTGGCAGAACGACGGAGCGTAAAAATGGAAGTAACGATATGTTATAAAAATATTAATAATAAAACAAAATTATTTATTTTTTTACTTTTGGGGATTTGGTCTGGAAGGATACTGGCGGCGACTTCGGACGTTTCGCCGATTGTCAAAAATCGCGACTTTGATAGCGAATTATACTTTACCCACAATTAATGTATTTTTACATGGATTTATCACATTAGCTAGAATGCTCTGATTGATTTTAGACTATTGTTTTTTATTTTATTACTTGGTAATTAAAAATGCTGCAATTGTCACCAGTGATGATAATTAGCACAATTTTGATTGTCATATTTGTTCGCGCGTTTGAAACTGGATCATAGGCAACGAATTATATTAGAGCTTGAAAAATTACGTATTAAAATATCTGATTTTTAATATTACTATAATTAAGACAAATCGCGGTAAAGTGTTCCCCCAATTGACGCCAAGATCACAAAAATATGCCATTTAACCTTATATAGTCTTTCCAGAAAGGTTAATCTTGTTTTCTTTTAGCATATAGGGGAAAACCTCTGACATCGTTATCAAGATAGTCAAACAGTCAAACACTGGATGTAATATAAAGTCCTATGCGTCACGCGTTGCTATAAATCTGACTCGGATTCCGTCTTTGGGTTGTTGCAGTGAGAACAGCGTTTATTAATTTATACGTTTTGTGGACATATTGTAAAAATTGAAATTATTCTCTTATTCTTGTGCTGGGAATAATGTTAAACCAATTAATCATCTAAATACCCAAAAACCCAATAAAAGGCCAGCATTTCATTATTTCCCATGACAATTGTCTGAGCGAGAAAAGGCAGCGAGAACGCACAAATATCAGCACAGATTTTTTCAACAACTACAAATATCAGCCTGGATCGAATATGTATGTCACAAAATAAAGTTTCCGCGAACAACTTCTCTAACTAAATAATTACGATGTGAGACACATCTTGAGTTATGAAAGAATCCGAAATTAAAACCTATATCGAGAAATTAAATCCAAAATAGAGGTTAGTTTCGGTTTCGCTCCAGAATTAAAACGCGCATCCTTGCGTAAATATTACGCTAAATAGCGTTCTTGTGTTCAGGGTGAAAAGGTGACCTACGCTCATAACACCCTAGCTTCCTCGTATTACCAGAAATAATTTGTGCCGCTCAGTGAAGCCAGCACACTAGACAGGCTCAACAGCGGCACGCATCTCCAACCCTCACTAAAACCACCATCTTGAAAAATAAGTGTCGCCACCTATAGTTAGTTGGAGTCGCGAATCGCTTGACGCTTTTTCAAGAATGATAATAGACCTACACTTTTAAGCCTGCCACCAAAGTCTCCAACAGAGTCGGCACCTTCACATCAGGCAGCATCGTCCTCCCTTGGTGAGAGCTGTTGTGGCCAACGACGTCGGTCTCGCAACCCTCGACTTCGAGCAAATCTCCAGCCTGTACGGAGCATTCGTCTCGTGAAATGAACTGCCTGGAGAAGTTCTGGTTTGGACACAGATGTGGAGGGACCGCTCCGCTGAGCGTGTCTGAGCGGTACAAGCAACTTGCCTAAAATTTGTATCCTAATGTAAACCTCCTGTTGCAAATACTGGTCACCATGCCCGTTAGCACCGCTGAAGTGGAACGTCCGTTATCGAGACTTCGAAGACTCAAGTCATACCTGAAAGTTTCAACGTCCCAGGAGCGCTTGCAAGGGGTTGCGCTTCTGAACATTCACCGGAACATCCGAGTCCCGAAAGGGTCCTCTCGCTTCTTTCTGTGGACCGGCGGCGGCTTGGACTAAATGTTTAGACCCCACAAAATAGTGGAAACTGATAGTTTTCTCTTCCACTTTCCCGTAAAACCACAACGATAAACGGAAAGAACCCAGAGCATGACCATGGCACGATCATTTCTGAAAAAAATGTGATCCGCGCAAGAACAATAAGCGTGACGCTTTACTTGCTCATTGCCCCTGTGCCCATTGGAGTTTTTATGTTTATCGTATTTTAAACTTTGCTATTCTCTCTCACTATTCCGTAGTTTTCAGTCACTAGATACTTAAGTGTTCCGCAGAGAAGCTTAAGCACCGGAATATTTTGTGAGCCTGTCTGGCTTTTTAGTTCAAAGCACATTATTATATATGATTGCGTGTTTTCGTTATTCACCATTAAAGTTTCCCATTTTAAAGATTGCACGAACGGAGACTCGTGCGTGTGTGTGTTTTCTATGACCCATGTGGCCAAAAAAAGAAGAAAAAAGGTTGAATTTTTGTCTACTGAGAAACAGGAAAATAATAACTCAAATTGTTTGTGCAACTTCTTTTCCTTTCTTTCTCTCTCTTTCTCTTTTTGTCTTTTGAACTGCTTGAGCAAAAAAAAAAAAAAAAAACCCACTGAAAGCTTCCTGGCCACGCCAATGGGAAGGATAGTGGGTAGACCTCAGGGCAGCTACCATTGCGGTCTACCCACTATGCTTCCAATCGAGCCAATCGTAGCTCGGCGTTCTGACGTCACCACAATCCCTACGCAAGCAGACGAACTTGCGCTTTGCCAGGCAGCGTATAGTATACACTGCTACTCTCCGAAGGATGGCTTCACCATAATTTTAACCGCCCAATATGGAAATGCGGAGCTATATTAGCACCTTTTACAACGTCGTCTTGTCCTCGTTTCGGGTCCAGCCTTGTCCTTCGCCACAACGGCGACAGCCTTGGCTCGCCCCACTTTGCAGACGACATTTTCTTTTACAAAGAGGCCTCGTTCCACGAACCACCATCCGCCCAAACACCGCAAAGGAAGACACAGTTTCGAGGTCTCCACCAAATTGCTCCTGCCGCCCAGTTGGGGTATTCGAGGAGGCAAAAAGGCGGCGGCACCATTGTCGCCGCCGCCGCCGCCTTCATCACTGACGTCGTTCGCGTTCTATAGAGTCGCATATCTGCAAGTTAAAATAGACCCCTCTCGAAAGTGTGCCCTCTGTTGGAAGCTGTAGAATTCCTGCACGATGGCGGACGCAAGTGCGAGCTTCTTGCGTTCGATTGCACCCCGGCTGCACGAAGCGGCAGCACAGGTCGATGCTACCCGCTCGCGCTACTTGCACGTTCCGCGGTGTTGGTTGTTGTGCAGTGATTCTAATTTTGTGCAGCGGATCGGATTTTAGTTTATTTTTTCAATAGTGGCGAGATGTTTCGGTGGCGCCCTCGTTCGGTTACCTTTCGTGACGTCATTACCTTGTGAACAACAAGTTCGATGGTGTTTATAATGGGCATGGTGGAAGCCTGAAGTGTTAGCGCTCTCAAAGCAACACTGCCAACACCGTCAAAATTGAAGTTCTTACATTCTTCTTATTTCCGTCGATGAGAAATCCTTTGCTGAGGTCATAGTCAGCATTCGGCCAATTGCGGTGGGCCGACCACAGTGACGCTTTCGTTCGCTCACGTCGCCAATACACCCATGCATATGGCAGATCGCCACGAGAAGCGGCCGCCGAAATGGAAAAGGTGGAGCGGCAGACAACGGATGAGAGGAGAGCCACGTGACTAGCGCCCCGCTGCGGCGAGACGCCGAAACACACTTCTCCCGAGCGAACAAGTGTGTTTCGGGTCCTCGCCGCTGCAAAAGGTGCGCGCTGTCGTTTAGGTGGATACGGCTCTGGGTGGTTCCCCGAGAAATGGCTCTTTGATGCTCTGTGCTACCAGATCCTCGCGCTCCAAATCTGCGACCGGGCACTCTATGGTTCCGTTGTCGAACTGCCAGGCGTTGTGAGTATAGAGGAGGTTTGGTACATCATTCTAATATTTACGAGTCCTCAGCCCAGCGTGCGATCTCCTCAGCCCAGCAAGTGCATGTTCGTCGCTTCGGAAAGCGAGCAAATCACGCGCCACGCACACGAACACTGCATATTAGACCGGCCAGGAACCCTTTTTTTTTTTCTTGGAAAGGTCTATAGCCCAATCGCTGTCACATGACCTAACTAGGGTGGCACTATCACGGTGTGCGCCCGAGCAATGACGGAAAAGCGAACAAGAACACCGCGGGTGTTGCGACAAATACGAGACAGGAGTTCACGTTTTAATGGTTAGTGTACCCATTCTAATTAGCCGATAGAATTCAAAGAATAACTCATAATCGGTTTAATATAGCACTATGTCGCAATTTCTCGGGACATTAACCGAGACTGATCAAATTTAACGGTGTTTTAATCCGAAATCATACCCCCAGAATGACGTCACTTCTGTGTCGTCTTTTCTCTTCGGAAAAGATTAACATAAAACAACCACTGCTGTTTTCCTTGATCTCTAGCGTCAGCTATGCGTTACCGGACCACCAGGCTTGGCTATGCAAGCCTGGCGATAACGCATGGCTTACGTTAAAGGTAAAGTAAAGCAAAAAAAAAAAAAAGACACTGGCAAGATGGTGCTAAGCCGCCGCCCGGTTCAACGAGTCGGCCACCCATCCATCTATTTCCAAAGGCAGCGGTACGTACTTGGACCTTGCACCCCAGACGCAAGCAGGCATTGAACGAACCTGAAACTTGCCGACACCCAACGCTGCAAAAGCCGCCACGTCGCGCGTCGCGCGCGCACGCCGCGTTTCGTGGGAAAGTGGTCTTTGGAAGGCGCAACTCGAATCCAGCCATGCGTGCGAATGCAGAGCTTCCGAGTTCGTCCCTTTGCACCGCGACCGAGCAGGAATATATTATTCGCTCGCTGAGATTATAGGGAATGCCGTAGATCGAGCGTTTCTGATAACGCTATTTGGGGAAAGCCCGATGCTGGAAATGACGCAAAGACAGCCTGTAGGACTTATATGCGCTGTCGTTAAATTACCATCTATAGTAACATTAACATTTTTTTACACTACGTGTCATGTGCCCCCCCCCCCCCCCCCCTTGTTTTGTACGCACACGTACAAACACTCGGAATGATGTAGGGTGTCCATCGTCAATGTTGCTTCAACGTGCCACCTAATAAACCGCACGTGTTGTTGACAAGGAGATGGTTGTTGAGGACCGCTGGGCCGGGCCGTGAGTCGGCGGCCTGTGTTGCCGAATCGTGGGAAATTTCCAACCTTGTGTTGAAAGCCTAACGCCAAGGGCTAAAGATAAACTTAATTCGAATGCATGTAAAATATGCATTTTTAAAACCAAACATATCTCTTACTTTATTTGCGTTCGAGTTTAGTTCCCCGTTGTCCCCTGAAGCTATGTTTGTGAGAAATTTACCACGATTCGGCAACACACGAGTCTCCCGCACCTTCCGCGAGACGGCCGTAATTGATGTGACGCGGCATCACGCCGCGTCTGTTAGAAGGCTTTTGTGTGTACAAACGTCAACGAGTCAGTCACTATCTTAGCAGATGGATCCTCTGCGTAAGACGCCGACCCCGGCATATCATACATAAAGAGGTACATTAGGATCCAATGAAGTGTCTCATCTGACCCTGTGACTAAAGTGTAAATACACAGAACTGATGCTTTTTTTTTTTGTTGTTGTTGCAAGAACAGCAAGTATGCAATATAGCAAAAGTCTAGAAATTCAAAAGCAAATGCCCCGTTCCTACGTTATTATTATTTTTTTTTTCAATAATAATTTTTGGTTGAATTTGAAAATAGCTCCACTCAAAAGTGAAATAGTTCTTGTACATATTATAGGAGCACGGTGGCCGCTCACCGAACCTTGTCAGCGTGCGAGGCGTTGCGTCGGAAGTGCTCACCTTTCAAATATCGATCAAGTTGATGCTTGTCCATGCATCTGAGCAAAATATAAAGGGTGTACATATTGCTAGGCTAGGTGCGTATTTTATAGCCAATACCATATATCCATCCACCCATGATCCGAACGTTCTCTATCGAGAAAAATGGACAGGTCATGTTATTTCGTGCGGTGTTATGGGATATATTGGTCATCTTTTTCTTTCGAGGCCGTTGAAAACTTGAGCTGATTACCACAAATGAGACATAGGACACAAGTGGGTGTAAAAATAGTCCCTGGCAATGTGACCGTCCCAGCCGACGCACTTTGCCACCAAGGGCGAATTTATAGGAGAGATGTAACGTCACAAAAAAATTTAACGTCATGGACGAATGTGACGTCACAGACGGAGGTAATTGCCATTTTACCAAGAACAAGGCACCGAGAACGAGGCATAAAAAAACAAATGCCCTTAGGGACTGAAGGAAGCGGTCGCCCCCCCCCCCCCTTTTTTTTTTTCTTTCTTTCCCCCTTTTAAATCTGCCAGTTGCCACACGCTCCGAGCAGATCTCAACCAGTCGAGAAAGACAAGGGATCACGCGAATCGTTTCTTTAATTTCTGTAAAACATCGTATAAATCTATATACACGAGAGAAAGTAAAGAGAGGCACTGGTGACTTTCATACGAGGGTTAGTCGTACAATAAAACGTATTTACAGCTGGATGACAGGAATTGGTGCCCGACATTTTCCCGGTTACTGTAAGTACGGTCCCCCACTAATATCAGCCTACCGCGTCTAACTACACATGGTTTCTACAGACCGCGAAATGGTCCCTCGTTGGATGTAGATGAAAAGATTGACAAGACAGGCCTAACCCTAACGAGCTTTGCATTGCGCGGCAAAGTATTTTACAGCGATGAGGATACGTGATATGCGTGTTTTCGATTGCACAAAAATGCACGCGAACGTTGACTTGCGTCCTTTCGTACATGACAACTTTCAAATCAACACTTCTAGAGACATAAAATGACAGTGTTCATATTTCGTTATGGATAACTATTTTGTCAGTCAGACATCACATTGGAGTGACTGAAGCTCACGCAAGTGCACCACCGTCGAAAGGCACTTACTAGACCGACGGCGAGGGCTCGAAACCTAAAATTCTTACAAACATAGAATGAACATAAAATAATGCGCGAAAAACATGCCTGTTCTTAGCCTAGATACAGGACCGGGTAACTTTGCAATGTTCCGTTTGCGGAATATAGATAAAACGGTAGTTCCAACTGACTCCAGTTTCAAAGAAAAGTAGAGCACATTAAAGCTTGTCACACATTCGTTGACGTCGGCACAGACTGTACAAAAAAGATTGTCTACCCTCACGTTCGGAAACCAAACACAAAACAAAGATGTCGAAACGTCATTCACTTTGGTTGAACATTCATTCCCGTTGAACGACGCACTCTTGATCCACATGGGTTCAAGTCTAACGATCGCCAAGAGCTGGTCGTCACAACACCACAACGGCCAGAGTCACAGCCCCCATTTACACTGGAGCATGACCGATGATAGACACCCTTATCAGCGCACAGCCTCGGTCAGCACCACACACTCTTCACCTCCGAGTTACACTAAGTGGAGCAGGTCGACAAGAAGTGATGCCGCTGCGTTACTCGATGTCCCTGTCTGGTCCCAGCGTGGCCAACGAGTAGAATCGCTCCTTGTCAGCACTGCCAACATTGGTGACATGCTGGAAGCAGCAGGGCAACGAGATGTCGCTCTTCCTCGGCAAGGGCTTCGGCTTCGAGGGCCTATTCTTCTTCTTCATACTCTTGGTGCATCCCTTAGGCATGGACAGACTGATGTTGAGGGGATCCGATATGAGCTCTTCGACCCGGTCCCAAAACTCCTGGGCAAAGTCCGGAACGTCGAAGCTGAGGCCCGCCATCCGGCGGTGGTCCGACGACAGGTGCATCGTATGGAAGGTCACGGCGGGCTTCCTGTAGCTGCTCAGGTTGTCGATGACATCCTTCCAGAGAGCGAAACCGGTGCCCCTCTCGGCAAGGACAATGTGCACCATCCTTCTTGTCCTTGCCCGCGTCTCCCCTTTGTCCAGGATGAGGACGGGAACTCCTGTCCTCGCCAGTTCCCAGCGTCCTGGAGTGCCGTCCTGGCACACTTCCGTGAAGTACAGGTTGGCGAGACAGTGGCAGGCGTACACGTACGTCTTGTGGCTCTTGAAGCACGATTCGACTTGGTCCACTTCGAGCTCGCCCAGACGGCCGTTTTCCTCCGGGTCCTTGCTCAGGGTTCCCACGGTGTCGTACTTGGTGGTGATCTTCTCGATGCCCATCTTCTGCGGGGCCTTCTTCACGATGTCCGAGGAGCAGTAGATGATGGCATCACTCGAAGCCATGCTCCTGGGAGAGTGTCACGACTGCCAGGGAGGTCCGAGTAGCAGTCGGTCATTCGGGTCGGACAGCCCTCATGTCCGATGGAGTTTCTGCACGAATAAAAATAAGAGAGATCAGTTTGGCTTCAAATACTAAAATCCTCGTAGAAACGGAGCGTGCCGTTAAAGCTGCGGTGTTAGAGGAGAATTACATAAATGAGGAGGAGAGATGTGTCGTCCTGTCCTCGTCATATATGCAATTCTCCTCTAACACCATATAATAAAAGTTGACTGAAACATAAGAAATGATACCAAAAGTGGAAGGTTTTGACCTTTTATAAAATAAGTGTCTAGGTTTAGACAGCGGAAAGTTAATCAGCCCCAATGAGTGTCTGGCACTTCCGCTGCAGATAAAACTTTGGCCTGTGCAGCAGTATACTGCCAGCCTGGGGCCTCGGATGCGCTCCACGCAGTAGTGATACACGAGCACGTTATCAGACGCGAGATACGCACAAAAGCGAAGGCGTGCTTTAGACCAGTCAAGTGTTTCAGTGATACTAACTACCAAACCTACACGTGGCGTGAACCCGTGTAGCTTTTTGACAAAATCCTGTAAACAGCTAATAAAATGCACATTTTTAAATGTCCGTGATTTTAACTACGTCTCGACTTGTCCGTAAAACTTCATGTCTGCAAAATTTTGAAAACAAAAAATTGTTTCGAATCTCTCTCTCTCTCTCACACACACACACGAACACACACACACACACACACGAACACACGCACACACGCACGCACGCACGCACGCACGCGCGCGCACACACACACACACACACACACACACACACACACAGACACACACAGACACACACACACACACACACACACACACACACACACACACACACACACACACACACACACACACACACACACACACACACACACACACACACACACACACACACACACAAAAGATCAATGAAACAACGAGACCACTTATGGCACCCTCTCCAACGCCGGAGGAGGCACTGGCAAAGAATTTCAAGGGCGGAAATACTCATAAAAACAACAACAACCTAAAAAACGAGAGTGTATCCCAACTTCGTTACGCCTTGGGACCACCGGAATCTTAAGAGGGGCCGCGGCGCCACAGCCACCACCACCACCACCTAGGATCTCTGGAGGGATAGATAAGTCCACACTTCCAATACTAAACAGGCTAAAAAAGACGGGGGGAAAAACAAGTAACAAATGAAGCAAAGTAGCGGGGTTGAGCCTATCCAGGTGTGTATATAACTGCTTGAGCGGCTTCGTAGGGAGTAAACTCCGTCTACTCTTAAGTTGACAGTGCGGCGGGAGCCTACCCGCTCGTCGGACCAAACCAACCCCCTCCATTTGAGCAGGCAACTCCGCTCTCTGCGCCTGGCTATGGGCGGGACCGTGGTCACGTGGCGAAAGATAAGACATATGACTGGTTCAAAGAGCACGTAGCTTCCAACACACTGTCAGCTAAGGACGGAGTGCAGTGAAGTCAAAAGTTCGAAAACGCCCGCCACCCAGCCTGTGGAGGAAGGAATGTTTTACGCCGCTTCTGGTGGCCAGGAATTTTGTGGGGATGTCGTTATTTCGGCGCCCCCTCCCAGCTCGCTCGCTCCCCCCCCCCCCCCCCCCCCCCCCCCCGCGGCCCCTCGCATAAAAATAAACGAAATAAAACAAAAACACGCCGGAACCATGAAATGACGCGGCGCTTCAAAGGAGATCAAGCGCTCGGAATCTTTGGGAGGATGTTGCGCCTACCGAGGCCCTTTGTTGTCAGAGGAATGTTAGGGCGAAGCGGGAATTCTATTGCAAGTTTTGTTTTCAATTAGTATCGCTCTTTTTATACGAATATTCTACTTTGCGTTCGACGGTTTTCAGTCGGTTGATAGACAAGGTTACGCATTCACTCTCCCTCTGGTGATATTGTTACAACCTAATATTTGTATCTGAGACTTCAGAACAACGAAAATAAAGGACACAATTTAATTGACCGAGATATATCATTTTTAGCTACTCAGACCCAAATCACCAATATTCACCAAACATCGAAGGTCTTATTCACAATTGTAAATGATAATATTGCTCAAAAGCCGGATAACTCTTCCCAGTATACGATGATTGCAAATTATTGCAGAGATATATTTATTGGTAGGATAAAAGTGGAACAAGAGCCATTAATACATATTGCACGTCATGACAAGATCGAGCTGAAATAGTTCGAAGTGTTTGCCGAAACTTAAATGAATGTGGAGCACAAATGTCGCAGATAAGCGGTTCATTTCTTTCCGACGAACAGAAACGCCAAAATCCCGAGACGTCTCTAAAATCTGTATGGTTCTACTAGCTAAATAAAAGCAAGACCCCAAAAACTGGCTAAGATGATTGGTTACTTCCCTAGAACCCAAAACAAAAACACACGAGTAAAAAAAAGTTTTATTTAACTCGAACCCGTGACCGCAAAGATGGCGTCGACCCTTATACATGCAGCCCCCCACCCCCGTTTCTTCCATCATCGTTTAACGTTCAAACCCAAATATTTTAGAGGTAACCGTTACCCCTTTAACTTATAAGGGATGGCACGCAAGCACACTCGGGCTCCTAAATTCCGTACACGTAGTATACACACGCAGGCTGCATAAAGTCACAGCGACGGTGGGGCACCCCTGTGACTTTGTACACCCGAAGAGTGTGACTTTAAACGAATATTTCTGGCGCTCACGAAGCGAAGCACAAAACGCTGCGGCTCCAACCGGAAGGCGCCATAAATTGATGTGACAATAAACGGGGTTGGCAGTGCGATAACACACTTTTCTATTACGTGTCGCAAGGATCCAAGAGCGCAAGCCGTCACCCCCGATCACGCGAGCGGCCGGGGAGAGGTCATGAAAGGTGCCAAGCGGGTCCCTCAAATCCGAAACTCACGACATCTTTCACAAAGCCTCTGGGTTTTTTAGGTTGATTTTTTTTTCTTTTTTACCCGCCTTTTTATTTTTCTGCAGAGAAGCCTTTGGCGTACCAAAAGAAAAGAACCGCAAAGGCGTCACCGTTATAAGGGCTCCGTTACACGATCGCGAGTATTACGAAAAGCTATACGCAGCCCTAGCAAACGTTTGAAGATAACACAAAGGAAAAACGAGAAACCTGCTTTTGCGTGTGGAGTGACTATACAAAAGTTGAAACCGGCAAGGGATGAAGATAAGGATATGTTCGAGGTACTTTCAAAGTAGGGTTTTTAAACTAGAAATATACAGGGGAGTCACACCTCGCAAAATAAGGACGCCAAGGTAGGTACTGAAATATAATCAAATTTCAGCTGTGTACTTATTAACGCAATTCTTAAAAGATAATGCCAATATTAGCCCGAAATATTGACAAGATTTCCCGTGGGTCCTCAAGGAGACTATGCTTGCCGAAAATATTAAATTACCGCTCTGGTCCTAAACCATGTCGGAGGAAAGTATAGGTAAATGTAACTTGTTTACGCACGTTATCATAACATTCTGCTTCGTCTTCCCTGAAATGTATTCAATTTTTTATACGTTCGATCAAATTAATGTTTACCAGGTGACCTGCTACAAGGATGACTAATACATTTGCATTCATCTGGCTATGATAATATCGTTATTGAAATTTTAACACCGTTGAAACAAAAGCAGTTTTACGAAAACTATATATATATATATATATATATATATATATATATATATATATATATATTGTTTAAAAATAAATATTCTGTTTTTTTTTTTTTTAACTTGAGCAGGTTGCATTTGTTTCTTTCGGCATTCTACTATAGTAGGGCGCAAGTTTTCTGTTGCTAATGATATCGGTTTCACACTATTTTCATCGTTTATTTGAATCTGTTGAAACATTCATAAAGCAGCGCAAATAGGTCAGGTGAGTTGTCAAATTACTCGCCTTACGCACGAACTGGTTTTATGTATACTTGGTCAGATATGAGTGACATCTGTCGACATTCCTCTTCTCAAAGTTTAAAAACGCCTAGAAAACATAACTTGAAATTACTCAGATGAGCCGTCTAACGATACAGTTCATGCCCGAACTCGAGTAGTATATATGCTCGATCCCACGAGTTCCGTCTTCACAATAGTGGATCCTCACGGTATCACAAACGGCGCAAGCGCGCCAGCGTGCGGGATGTTCGTCCTTGAAAGCTGAGAATGCAGGCGCCTGTTCAACGAGGCAAAGACCGGGGCATGGTTTTAAAGCAGGATACACGTCCTGATTTGGGCGAGCGGACGAGGCGATGACTTATAAAGCAGAACAGAACGTTGACCAGATATAATAAAATAAAAAAAAAAAATTACAAGGCCGCACGATTAGTCGCCGTCGCACAAACGCGAGCAATGGTTAACATTGTTGCCGTTCACACCAGGCCAACAAGCAACCAAAACTGCCCACCAACAAACACGCTTTTTTTTTTTTTTTACTATTTCGAAGAGTTTCTTTATTAGCATTGTCTCTTGTTTGTTTTACGAGGAATCGATGCCACCGGGTTCTGTCGAACACTTCTTTTGTTAATTCACGGCTACTTATATTCAAAGAAAAGAAAAAAAAAAAGAAATAGAGGTCAAACCAAACAACGCATAAAAAATAAAATGAAGAAACATGCCAGAAAAATCGCTGTTATGGTGATCCAGGGTTTTGATTAAACGTCTTTGAACTATGCTAAGGATGCTGTCTGTCGGCGCGTCAATCAATCTTGATAATAAAAACGTTCCCCCTTTTCGCACCATAAAGATTTGGCCGTTCGATGGGGAATAAAACATGGAGTAAAACGGAGGAAGACAACAAAATTCTTAGATTTTGTTGTCTTCGCCCGTTTTTTTTTTTTTTTTTTTTTCTTATTGTCCCCGTCTCAGGACCTACAAGATGTCGATTCCATTACCAGCTCGCCTCCACTCTATCACTGCTTACTATAAATCGAGCCTACGAAGTGCGTTAGTGGACGTGGATTTAAATATATTTCGCTAAATAGTTTTAAAGATGGATCGTGTACATATTTAGATAGTTAGAAGTCAAGTGGCCATAAAATAAGGTAGGAAGAACGTTTTGATGAATGCCTTCCCTGCGATTGCTAGCATCGAATTCAATTTCCTAATACACCCGCTACGGTAAGGTAACCCCTTTTTAATAGAGACACTAAAAACAAACTTACGCCGTCTCGACAAAACTCACCGTCTGTTATGGCACTCTTTTCCTAACGTAGACCGTAGCTCCCACTTAGCTCCAGGGTGGAACACGTTCGCCTCTTACACTAACCGGAGCGGCACCAGACTGGATGTCGCGCTGCGGGCACGCGTGTCAAACGAAAGGTGTGCGTGAAGCTCTCACGGGAAAGTTGAGCGGGAAGAGGATATCAGACTCATTCCGGGTATTGTAACACTCCCCGGTGCTAAAAACAAGGCGAGTCGTCGCCCGTCCAGCCTGCTTCGCCGTTGAGGAAGTACTAAATTTAATTTTTGTGCGATAATCCGGCGCCGGTTTCCTCGGTGGAGGAAGCGTGGCTGGTGATTACTGCGCGGGCATTACAACTCTGCAGGCGCTTTTTTTTTTTTTTTACCCGTTAGCCGCGGGTCATTTCCGTATTGGGCACTGAACGAACCCTTATGAACAGTAGCGTAGCCAGAATTAAAAAAAAAAGGGGGGGGGGGGGGGGGGGGGGGCCTGAAGCCCTACAAGTTTCCACCCTGGCTACGCTACTGCTTATGAAGTGATTGATGGAATCTTTTGAGTTAAGCACTTTTTCGATTATATAATATTTTTTGAATTACGACTGAAACGCTTCACATTGTTGTTGCCCCAAGAAAGAATAAAAAATAGGAACATTGCATTTCTGTTAAAAGTCACTTAATAAATACGTAGTTACAAGAATTGCACAGCTGCAATTGCGAGTGCATTGTATCAAGACGGCAAGGCTGTTTTAAATCAGTAATAAAATCCGCGATGCATTTATTTCTTAGCAATTATTTAATTTTCGAACACTCCTTTTTATTCGTTTGTATCAGAACACTCGTGAATTCCGATCAAATGCTCTTCAAAAGTAGAGTCAAGTCAAATACGAACACTACAGTTCTAGAAACCGTTTTTGCATCTAGATTTTTTTTTTTTTTAGTTTGGTTTTACGTTAGCGTTTCACTTTAGATCGAAACGGCATAGATTTAATTTCTTGCGACTAATTGGTAAAGATTGCCTGCCTCCTTCAGTTGAGCGCTCCAGCCCAATCTGATATAGCGGATTCGACAAAAGCGCCATAGGTTCCCGGTTCACGCAGCCGTATACAGTGTTCGGTCAAACGCACCGCCGCCAATCAAAGCAAGGCAGTCACTCACCAAAAACACAGACAAAAGGAAGAGTCGAACGGTCGGTGCATTTGAGCGTGCCACAGACGGGAAATCCAGCTGAGCTCGCCGAAGCGTCGGCTAGAACGGCAAGGGCTACAGCGGCTTTTGGCGGACAAACCCGCAACCCATGCGATTGCTGTCATCCGTTACAATACGCGCTTGTTATTTCTTTCGTTTCCTTCCGTTTTCTTTTTCGCCTGATAATATATACGTATATATTTCTTTGTTTTAGAGGCGTCCTTTTCGAGCAGCGTCGTTGGCGCGTATCACCAGAGCCAACCAGGAACTGCGTGGGAAAGGTCGCGTGTTTTTGGTGGGTTACCCTCTGCCCTCGCGCACTCTTGCGTACTCCGTTCCCCTGTGCAGACCAGTTTTCGGTAGGGGGGCTGTCATGCCGAGCCTCCCTCCTCTCCAGGGATTACACGTTTCTGTCACAAGTACCACCGTCTGGATAGACGCGTTTGCTCTCTCGACATCCACTGTTTGCAACGGGACACGTGACAAGGAGAAATAAATCTCCTTGTCAACTGCGCATGTGCGAGTTTTCTGTGGTAGCGCATGCGCAGTGCGTACCGTATCGGATGTGTAGAAACGGCTCTATAGTGTCTGCAAACTGTTTCTTGTACGATGCACTTGTAGTGCAGAATTGTGGTCTTTTTTCTTTCTTTCTTGCGAGCAATTTAAGCTTCCGGTTCGTGATATGGAAAGCTCGCCACAAGAAGTGAGCCCATTTCGATCCGCCAAGTTTCGTTGGTCCTTGAGACGTCACGACCCTCGATCGTACCTTCAGTCAGCGATAAACGCCGTTTGGTTATTCACTGTGCGCCGATGCACGGGAGTTGCCCCGGGGTCAAGTGCGTGCCAAATTTAAAGGGTTTCATAGGTGGTTATATTATATTTCATGTTTATGAAACATTAATAATAACGAGCTAGGTGTATGTGATAGTTTTTTATACACCTGCATCGCTATCTATGCCGGTTTTCAGAAAAAAGGAACATCAATGACACCAGTCTGATGGCGCTTGGCTACAGCAATTAAAAATTGGGACACAAACTAGTTATCCAAAAAAAAACAAAAAAAAAACGAACAATGCCCATAAACATAACATAATGTACAAGTCTCCCGCAAGGGCGCTGCTTAGCACGGGGCCATATAGTAGCTCATACATTTTGCCGCGGGCCATGTATGTGCACTAAACGCAAAATAGCATATATTTTCTAAATCAGAAACTCCTCACACACAAAAGAAAAGAAAACAAGCCCATACGTTTACAAAAAAAAAAAAAAAAAAAAAGATCGTGATTCAAAGTTTTAAAGGCAGTGAGGAAAAACAGGCGTGCACGACCAACAAAAACACACACGCACAGAGAGGGGGCTGAGGTCGGGTCCGGCGTGAGGATCACCTTTGTCACGGTTTTATTCGAACGCTCACGCCGAGATTTGCGAAGAAACGCGACGGCGGCGGGCACCGTTCATCAATGCGAGTGCTCCTCCGGTGGGGCAGCCTGCCCGGGGGATTTAGCGTCGGGATGGCCCCAAAAGCCTCCCCCACAGGCGCCGGCGTCGAAACACTCATCAAAGAAGAAAACTGTTTCGCAAGACAGCCAGCGGGAAGGATGCACCGTCACAGCGGTCATCGTCCGACAACCACGCTTTAATAATAATTAAAAAAAAAGGAGGGGGAGGGGGAGTGTAGCTTGGTTTCATCCTCGCTTTGTTGTTGCGAAGCACGATGGGGGTTTCTCCGGTGACCTCACGTAAGGGGAGGAGGAGAGCACGATTCTCATTGTCTCGGCTGGAATTTTCGTCAGGTTTCACGCGTCCAACGGGAAATTTAATCCGACGCGCACAAAAGAGAAGACGGGTAGCGCAACCGTGGTGTTGAACGAGAATTGACATGGCGGGTCACAGGCGGTCTCGTAACGTGACGTTTATCTCGGCCCCATCGAGGGAATCTACCTAAGCTCACGTGTTGACGTTGGTAGATAGGATACCTTTTCAGCGAAACTCACAGTCCCTGGGTTTTTTCAAACGGATGAGCGTAGTCTGATATATTCGGCAGAGGAGAACTTCTGCGCAAACTCGGAAGGCGTTTCATAGCCTAGTAAAAAGATGGCAGCGCGCAGAAGGCGATTATTAGGGATTAGAAGAATGCGCAGCGCAAGTTCGTCTGCTTCTTTTGCAGGGGGTTGTGGTGACGTCAGCAAGACGCCGAGCTCTGATTGGCTCTGATTGAAGGATATGGTGGGTAGACCTCACGGCAGCTTGCTTTGACGTCTACCCACTATCCTGTAATCAGAGCCAATCAGAGCTCGGCGTCTTGCTGACGTCACCACAACCCCTGCAAAAGAAGCAGACGGAAGTTGCGCCCCGCATATCCTCTGGTCGTTGAGAACATGGCATTGGTTGTATGAACGCGGCTTTATCATGAAGTCCACGCCACGTACCTCGATTTCATAATCCCACGATGGTGGCCTGCAGAAGGATCCCATGAGAACATCGTGACCTTATTATTTATTTATTTATTACATACTGCAGCCCCAATAGGGCTATGGCGAGAGTGGGGATCATGTACAGACATTACAATCAACCACTGTCAATGGGACACACAAATTATTCAGTTTGTAGTGACCGGACGTTTCCTGCTAACAATTTCAAACGTTCAATGGTGTGAGGAAAGAAACCGTATTTAAACGTGTCGGTACGGGGGTGAAACAGTAAAATATTTAAATCGTGGTGGCTCCTCGTTGAATTTGGGTTGATAAACTTTATGTAGTAATAGAAAGAGGCAAAACGTGATGAGTTAATCCTAAACTGCAATGTCTTTAGGCGCTCCGTATTCCGGCGCTCAGAAATAGGACATAGGCCTAGCACAGGGAGGTTAGAGGAAGGAGAAAAGTTACGGTCATACCGACGACAGATAAAACGTACCGATATCTTCTGAACTGATTCAACTTCATTTATCTCAGATTGTTTGTAGGGAAACCAAATTATGGAACCATTATCGAGGATTGGGCGAATTAAAGTTTTAAAAGTTAAAAAGCTTCATGCAGTGGTGCCACACGTAAGGTACACCGCAGGTATCAAGGTCTTTTAAGGGATTTGTTACATGTCGTGTCAATGTGCTTTGAACAAGATAAATATGACGTGAATAGAAGACACCAAGGTATCTATATTCGAGAACTCTTTCTAACAATAAACCGTCGAATGAATAATTAAACAGAGAAAGTGATGAACGCATAGAAAAAGTCACAAAATGGTTTTACGGAAGTTTAAGTTAATTTGCCAGGTTTCAGACCAATTGAATTGTGACCATCCACAGTTGTGTCTGTTCTGCACTAAGCACCAAGATGGCGACGCCCACTAGCAGATCGGGGAACGGAGTGCCGATACTCTAAGCGTAGCTCATTTAGTGGCTATAGTCAGAACAATGTCCGCATAGTCGTGCATACGGAGGACTGAAATCAGCGCCCAGCCAGAACCATGCGTATACCAAAGACTGCCAACCTTCGACCCAAGTCACACACGCTATCTCGGGAACAACCAACTGTACGCTGTACAGTGCATATGCCCAGGAATTGTCGCAGTAAAAAAAGGTTGCATACTTTAACGGCTTATAGTCGCAACAACAGAAATTGATGCCATCGACCATATATAAATACATCCAGCGTAAACATCACAAAGGGAATCAGATCGTTTGAGAGACGCAGTGCCCCGGTCATACGAGGAATGGCCCCCGTATTCCTTTTGTGCAGTCGGTCCTCCCAAACACTTACGACGGCTACCCGTGACTAGTCAAATATTTTACGCAATCGCGCTTCACATAGAAGGCAGTCGACGATTGTTCACAGATTGCCGGCAGCTTCGAAGATCGTCTTCGGGTGGTCAAAGTGGGACAGATGCGATGATGGGCACCGCGTGGAAGGCGAGAACCGCGATGCTGTGCACGTATAGCGTTTCAAGCTTGACTGCGCAAATTGCCCGCTATGTCTTCAACGGGTTAGAGCGAAGCGGCTAGCCCTCGCGACCCCAATAACGGCGGGCTGCTAATTCAATATGGGAAAGGCGTCGTTGACACGGCGGCTAACGGTTGGTTTTACAGACCGTTGCGCATGTGCGCGGACACGGTTCTGACCTAGAGCCTCTAAACGGGCTACGCCCGTTTAGAGGCAGAGCAAACGCAGCTCAATCGTGTCACAATTAAGAAAAACACACAAAAAAAAACACACGATCTTTTCAGCTTTAGATAGGGTGTTAGGAACATCAGGTGATATTGTTTTGGTTTGTCGTGAACCGTTTTAACAAATTTAGAGGATGAAAAAGTTTCCTGCGATTTCAAATAGAGCTTCAGACAACTGGCAACCACGATTTTGAACACCAAGTGTCGTTACTCTGAAGCGTAGCTTATTTAGTGGTTCTAGTTCGCGAGCCTCCTATTTGGCAAGCATTGTGAGATAGACGCACTGGGCTGTCTAATATAGTACCAACATTTCCAAGGTAAAAAGGCTATAGTGCGGAGTGTTCAAGGTCACTCTAAAGAAGGCGAACGCGGGGCACGAATTGAACGCGAGTGCTGACGCCAGCGTTCGCTTGTGACTCGTGTCCTTGCTGACTGGACACGAATCTGAGCCGAACGCTGACGTCATCACTCGTGCCCAATCAGCACCCGCGTTCTCCTTCTGAAGGTGACGTTGAACATTCAGGTGGTGCGTCCCGAGCACCATGTTACCGCTCCACGGCTAATCAGATAAGAACGCCGAAGAACGAAGCAAGAAGCGGGCCCGCGTTTCTTAAAATGCTAGAGACTCTAATAACTGCATGTCTCGGTGATTGGTTGACCAACCTGCACCGAGCGTTTGCGTTACGTTTTTAGTTCCCAGTGCCTACACGATCCCAGATCACGAGCAGCCACAAAAACACTGAAGAGATCGAGTTTGAGCTCAGTGTGTAGTAGTGACTTGCTATATTTCGGGTCGAGACGGACAAAATTATGCGCAGCAAAATATCACTACCAACGGATCCCCAAAGTCAAAGCAAGCAGTGCGCTAAGCCCTTGAAGATGCTCAGAGACTATTTTGTTTTCACACAGACCGTTATACTACCGACAACAATGGAACCTCGAGGTCGATTTTCTCATAATCTGCTCAAACGGAAACGACAAAGACCACCTCACTTATCGCCCTCACTTTTTGCATGCCATCAACGCCCCGGCCATCTCCAAGAGAACACTCGGAAGACAACAACAGTGATTACAACATTCCATCTCATCGTCCGCTCCCAAGGCGCGTTAGAAATGGAAAGTACTTCCTAATTCGCCTCCGTCCCAGTCAGACAATGGCGTTTTAACAACGACAGCCCCCAATGGGGCCGAGCTACGCAGCACACGACGTTCGACCTCACTGAAACGACCGCAGCGGAGGTGGTGGCAGCGGCGGCGCCAAAAAGCCTTTACGCATCAAGAAGACCACAAGGCAAAAAACAAAGGTCGCGCAAGTCGATCCTTGAACCAAAGTCCTTGAATATTTTTTTTTTCCTTTCTTTTCTTCTCTTAGTTGCTTACAGAGAAGTGGTCTCCGCAGGAAAAGGCGAAGGGAGGTATAAAAAAAAAAAAAACGCATCTACGTTTCACGGCGCGCCGTGCCGTGCCGTTGGTTCTACGCAGCTCACCCGCGGCACCTTTGGTTGTTCCAAGGCCTTCGAGGAGGCTCTTCTGGATTCAGGCGGCGTTTTCTCCGCGTGGAACCGGAGGTAGCAGCATGCATTCGTCTCTTCCCTTTACGTGACCTCTATTTATTTAACCCGCATCTATTTGTACCGCCCCATACCGCGTGAGTGTGTCCGAGCGAAGATGCAGGTCAGCCCGTGGCTGTGTTCATCTGTTAAGTCCGTTGGACATCGACCAATTATCGTTTTTTCTTTGTCCATTAGTTTTTCTGCGTGAAAGAAAAAAAGATGTGGGTATAATAAGCGATATGTGACTCATGCTAGCCGTAAATTACAACCGACGATTGATTCTTGGCCGGAGGTTGCTGTGGTACCCCCGTGCTCATGGCTACCGCTGTCTTGTTCATTATAAAAGAAGTATTACGCCATAGCGGCTGTGAATGGCTAGACACTATTTTCGGAACGAACCAGCGTAATCCGTCAGTCTGAAATCAATGCTGGTCGTTCGAGCGCAAGCACGTCATTTACGCGAAGGAGGTTAGGTAGCAGCGGCTGCGCCCGGACACTGGACATTAGTATGTTTGGTTCAAGCATGTAAGGACCATGGGTAAGACTGCAAGA
The DNA here is from genome assembly GCA_013358835.2 of Ixodes persulcatus. Taxonomy (NCBI): domain Eukaryota; kingdom Metazoa; phylum Arthropoda; class Arachnida; order Ixodida; family Ixodidae; genus Ixodes; species Ixodes persulcatus. Next base: position 174,892 of record JABSTQ010009613.1, read on the forward strand.
TGCTCGAGCGTGTAACCATGTGTTGCCGTCGACGATTCCAAGTTACCGTCCCCCACGCACAAACGTCAGAGCCTGCTGGCTGTGCCCAAACACAGACTAAACGCCCAAACACAAGCAAAGGTTGTGGCTATACACAATTTTTTTGACAGAGATCGGAATCAGCTGGGAAAAAAATCAGTTTTAATTTATTATCATGTAAAATGAGATAAACTTTTAAAGATCCGTAACAATGTTAAACACAACGTTTCACACACCGAAAGAAACTAGCGCACGCCACCACTTTTAACGACAAAAATTGAAGTTAGAAGTGACGGTTCGGGGGGTAGCGGTTCTAGGAACCAAAAAAGGTAAGATACGATGCCGCCCTATAAACTAATTTTTCTCAGAGCGTCTGACACCGAATTGGCAGGTTCGTCACATGAAATCGTTCGCCAAGAAGGCCACCGAAAAGCGAAGGCTCTTGCCAAGAGGAGACACCGTCTTCCATAGGCGAAGCCTTGTTGGTGGCGTCCTCGAGCTCTAGGTCAGTCTTCGAAAGACGACTCGTGTTTATGCATAAGGATACCTTCACGTACGGGGTCGCCATTCACGAACACGAAAGCCAAACACGGCGAGGAGAGGACACTCCCACGTTCGCACCGTTTCTGGAGTGTGTTGACAACAAAGTGCTGACTCAAGTCATCGCGGTATAGACTAGGGGTGTCGCGAACTTTTGTCGAACCAGATTTTTAGGTCGAACTTCCGGGGTTCGACTGGGTCGAACCGGTTCGACGAACCTTCGAACCTTTTCACCAGATTCGACCGGTTCGACTTAGCGGACAGTGTGGCCAGACCTTGATACAAGCATATCTAGGTTTGGAGAATTTATTTTTATGCAAAGGGTTATTTTATTTTATGAACAGTTGGAATTAAAATTAACTAATTCTAATCACTGAAGAAGTTAATAACTTAATTGTTTTGTACTGTATTAACTGAAATAACCAATCAGCGGTGCCCTTAATTCATGCCTTAGCCATCAAAATCCAATCCGAAGCCAACTGGCCAGCCTGTCGCGCATGCGCACACAAGTCGAACCTCAATACAAGGTTCGTCGAAATTTCCACTAAAAGTTCGAAAAAGTCGAACCTGGTCGAACTCGAACCTCGGCCGGTTCGCGACACCCCTAGTATAGACCTTTGTCCGGAAGTGCTCTTTTTAGCCTCGACCGCAAGGAGCAAACGCGAACAATAATCTCGAACCCAGGCGCTCACGGGAGGGGGGGGCTGCGTTTGCCTGCGCCGCTGTTACCCGCCGCAGGCTTCTTCGCTGGTGTGCCGACTGCCGCTTCGCCGGCATCGGTCCTCTTTACCGCGGTATGTGAGTATAGTGCCCGTAATGTGAGAGCCGTTTGTCCATACGCCACTTTGCCGCTGTTGGTTTCCATCTAGCCGAGCCAGAAAACATCTCGCGACGAGTTGACCGCGCCGCGAGTGACGAAGAAAAAGCAAACATGGCGACGGTTTGTACGATTGCTTTGGTGGCTCCGGTGTTGCGTGTCTTCAACGTCCTCGTGAGAAGATTCCCATGCCCTTCGAAGTTATTGCAAGCACCACGAGTGGCACGAAAGATGTGGAATCATCGTCTCAACTACAAATAAGCAGGCCTTCACGAGCAAGACGATGCCGAGCAAGCGCTCGGCACCGTTGTGTTGTCAGATGTTCTACAACGCCGAAGTATTTTCATTTATCATTTGGAATGGCTTCAAGAGTGGGAAATTAATCTATTTCGCGGATTGTTAACGCCGGGGTTGAGTGCCCTCCAGTGCAGTGCCGTTGTCGCGCAAAGTGCAGAGAAAACCGGGTGGCGATGGCGGCGGTGCTCTTTGATCTTGCGCCGTCGGGTTCATGGAGTCCGGAGTGAACGTACGTACGTGCGTCTGCTGGATCGGTGTTTTGGACTGCCTCAAAACTCTTTCTCACGCGCATTTTTTTATTTTTTTGTGAAGCTTAGTAGCTCATTACACCTCGTCGTCGACTGCGCTCATTTTACTTCGACGCACGAGCCTGCGTGATGTGAATTTCACTGCCTAAGATCTTTGGTGTGCTGTAACGAGGGATAATAAAATATCACCGCGAACTTCTGAACAAACGAGTCGAAGTTTCGTCTCTTATCATAACTGATCGCCTGTCGGCACCCTGCTTCGTTGCCGATAGTGTCTCCTGGTACCTCGTAGAATTCCAGCTCCCACTTCAAGTAAGTACCATCCTTTAGAACTGGCAATTAATAGTTTCGAACCCAGACGCTCGCAGCGTGTGTGTGTGTGTGTGTGTGTGGGGGGGGGGGGGGGTGATAGACCGCGACCTTTCCCAGTACTAGCACGTTGCCGGCGTCGGTGTTGTTTACCGGCCTGTAATGTATCAGAGCAATTCGTCCGGACGGCACTGTGCCGTTGTTGGTTGTACGAACAACCAGAGGAAACGCAGGGTTCTTTTGGACACCCACTGCCCGTCACACAATTGCCTAAGAAGCGAGTGCGGATGCGACGTCTACGGCTTCCACAAGTTTCCGTCCCATGCAGCTTCTCGGCAAGAATGGGCAGCCGCACTCGGAAGAAAAAACTTCCCACCGAGCAAGAACTCAAGAGTGAGTGCCAGTGTAGCAACAATTTTTTTCTATGCGTACGTTCGGCGTGCGTGATGGATACAACAGAGGTGGTCACTTCTCCGTGATCAGTCGGCAGGTCGTTTACGTCGTGTAGGTACGCTAGCTACAAGTGGTACCTTCGTTTCGGTTTCGGTTTAGGCTCGGCAGAGCCGCGCTGCCGCAAAAAGGCAAGTAGATCGCGAAAATCGGTCTCAAACGTGCCACGAATGTAATGCCGTATACAAGAAGCCAACAATCAAGCATTTGAAAGCTACAAGAAAGTGGTAGCGAAATATTTACTACGCAATGAACCCGGACTGAAACGCGGATGTCAAGGGTCAGCAGACACCGAGAACATCCAAGACAAGAAAGGTTTTCCCCTTGTTTTCTTGATCGAGATTGGTTGTCGAATGTTCACGACATCTTCCCTGTTGAAGAACGGGCCACGGAGGCTTCTGGTGAAGACATCTTTCACGATGTGTCGGTGCATTCGGACAGCCTGCCGCATCCAGCTCCCCAAAGCAACGCCGCCAACGCAGCCCCCCCCCCCCCTCCCCTCCTCCTGCCTGCCGGTTCTTTCCGCGTGGTGGCGCGAGCATAGATAAACATGGCGGCGCCCTGGAATTGGCGCGGACACTGGTCTATAGACCTTTGTCCGGAAGTGCTCTTCCGGAAGTGAACAATAATCTCGAACCCAGGCGCTCACGGGAGGGGGGGGCTGCGTTGGCCTGCGCCGCTGCTACCCGCCGAAGGCTTCTTCGCTGGTGTGCCGACTGCCGTTTCGCCGGCATCGGTCCTGTTTACCGCGGTATGTGGGTATAGTGCCCGTAATGTGAGAGCCGTTTGTCCATACGCCACTTTGCCGCTGTTGGTTTCCATCAAGCCGAGCCAGAAAACATCTCGCGACGAGTTGACCGCGCCGCGAGTGACGAAGAAAAAGCAAACATGGCGACGGTTTGTACGATTGCTTTGGTGGCTCCGGTGTTGCGTGTCTTCAACGTCCTCGTGAGAAGATTCTCCTGCCCTTCGAAGTTATTGCAAGCACCACGAGTGGCACGAAAGCTGTGGAATCATCGTCTCAACTACAAATAAGCAGGCCTTCACGAGCAACGACGATGCCGAGCAGGCGCTCGGCACCGTTGTGTTGTCAGATGTTCTACAACGCCGAGGTATTTTATTTATGATTTGGAATGGCTTCAAGAGTGGCAAATTAATCTATTTCGCGGATTGTTAGCGCCGAGGCGAGTGCCCTCCGTTGCAGTGCCGTTGTCGCGCAAAGTGCAGAGAAAACCGGGTGGCGATGGCGGCGGTGCTCTTTGATCGCTTTGATCTTGCGCCGTCGGGTTCATGGAGTCCGGAGTAAACGTACGTACGTGCGTCTGCTGGATCGGTGTTTTGGACTGCCTCAAAACACTTTCTCACGCGCATTTTCCTTGTGAAGCTTAGTAGCTCATTACACCTCGTCGTCGACTGCGCTCATTTGACTACGACGCACGAGCCTGCGTGATGTGAATTTCACTGCCTAGGATCTTTGGTGTGCTGTAACGAGGGCTAATAAAATATCACCGCGAACTTCTGAACAAACGAGTCGAAGTTTCGTCTGTTATTATAACTGATCGCCTGTCACAATATTAGCGTTCCTAAACTCCGCCCCCACAGGCACCCTGCTTCGTTGCCCGATAGTAAGTGTCTCCTGGTACCTCGTACAATTCCAGCTCCCACTTCAAGTAAGTACCATCCGTTAGAACTGGCAATTAATAGTTTCGAACCCAGAAGCTCGCAGCGTGTGTGTGTGTGTGTGTGTGGGGGGGGGGGGGGGGGGGGGCGATAGACTGCGACCTTTCCCAGTACTAGCACTGTCTAGCAGTACTGGCACGTTGCCGGCGTCGGTCTTGTTTAGCGCCGTGTAATGTATCAGAGCAATTCGTCCGGACGGCACTGTGCCGTTGTTGGTTGTACGAACAACCAGAGGAAACGCAGGGTTCTTTTGGACACCCACTGCCCGTCACACAATTGCCTAAGAAGCGAGTGCGGATGCGACGTCTACGGCTTCCACAAGTTTCCGTCACATGCAGGTTCTCGGCAAGAATGTACAGTCCGCACTCAGAAGAAAAAACTTCACTCCGAGCAAGAACTCAAGAGTGAGTGCCAGTGTAGCAACAATTTTTTTTTCTATGCGTACGTTTGGCGTGCGTGATGGATACAACAGAGGTGGTCACTTCTCCGTGATCAGTCGGCAGGTCGTTTACGTCGTGTACGTACGCTAGCTACGAATGGTACCTTCGTTTCGGTTTCGGTATCAATGAAACGCGGATGTCAAGGGTCAGCAGACACCGAGAACATCTAAGACAAGAAAGGTTTTCCCTTGTTTTCTTGATCGAGATGGGTTCTCGAATGTTCACGACATCTTCCCTGTTGAAGAACGGGCCGCGGAGGCTTCTGGTGAAGGCATCTTTCACGATGTGTCGGTGCATTCGGACAGCCTGCCGCATCCAGCTCCGCAAAGCAACGCCGCCAACGCAGCCCCCCCCTCCTGCCTGCCAGTTCTTTCCGCGTGGTGGCGCGAGCGTAGATAAACATGGCGGCGCCCTGGAATTGGCGCGGACACTGGTCTATAGACCTTTGTCCGGAAGTGCTCTTCCGGAAGTGAACAATAATCTCGAACCCAGGCGCTCACGGGAGGGGGGGCTGCGTTGGCCTGCGCCGCTGCTACCCGCCGAAGGCTTCTTCGCTGGTGTGCCGACTGCCGTTTCGCCGGCATCGGTCCTGTTTACCGCGGTATGTGGGTATAGTGCCCGTAATGTGAGAGCCGTTTGTCCATACGCCACTTTGCCGCTGTTGGTTTCCATCAAGCCGAGCCAGAAAACATCTCGCGACGAGTTGACCGCGCCGCGAGTGACGAAGAAAAAGCAAACATGGCGACGGTTTGTACGATTGCTTTGGTGGCTCCGGTGTTGCGTGTCTTCAACGTCCTCGTGAGAAGATTCTCCTGCCCTTCGAAGTTATTGCAAGCACCACGAGTGGCACGAAAGCTGTGGAATCATCGTCTCAACTACAAATAAGCAGGCCTTCACGAGCAACGACGATGCCGAGCAGGCGCTCGGCACCGTTGTGTTGTCAGATGTTCTACAACGCCGAGGTATTTTATTTATGATTTGGAATGGCTTCAAGAGTGGCAAATTAATCTATTTCGCGGATTGTTAGCGCCGAGGCGAGTGCCCTCCGTTGCAGTGCCGTTGTCGCGCAAAGTGCAGAGAAAACCGGGTGGCGATGGCGGCGGTGCTCTTTGATCGCTTTGATCTTGCGCCGTCGGGTTCATGGAGTCCGGAGTAAACGTACGTACGTGCGTCTGCTGGATCGGTGTTTTGGACTGCCTCAAAACACTTTCTCACGCGCATTTTCCTTGTGAAGCTTAGTAGCTCATTACACCTCGTCGTCGACTGCGCTCATTTGACTACGACGCACGAGCCTGCGTGATGTGAATTTCACTGCCTAGGATCTTTGGTGTGCTGTAACGAGGGCTAATAAAATATCACCGCGAACTTCTGAACAAACGAGTCGAAGTTTCGTCTGTTATTATAACTGATCGCCTGTCACAATATTAGCGTTCCTAAACTCCGCCCCCACAGGCACCCTGCTTCGTTGCCCGATAGTAAGTGTCTCCTGGTACCTCGTACAATTCCAGCTCCCACTTCAAGTAAGTACCATCCGTTAGAACTGGCAATTAATAGTTTCGAACCCAGAAGCTCGCAGCGTGTGTGTGTGTGTGTGTGTGTGGGGGGGGGGGGGGGGGGCGATAGACTGCGACTTTTCCCAGTACTAGCACTGTCTAGCAGTACTGGCACGTTGCCGGCGTCGGTCTTGTTAGCGCCGTGTAATGTATCAGAGCAATTCGTCCGGACGGCACTGTGCCGTTGTTGGTTGTACGAACAACCAGAGGAAACGCAGGGTTCTTTTGGACACCCACTGCCCGTCACACAATTGCCTAAGAAGCGAGTGCGGATGCGACGTCTACGGCTTCCACAAGTTTCCGTCCCATGCAGGTTCTCGGCAAGAATGTACAGCCGCACTCAGAAGAAAAAACTTCACTCCGAGCAAGAACTCAAGAGTGAGTGCCAGTGTAGCAACAATTTTTTTTTCTATGCGTACGTTTGGCGTGCGTGATGGATACAACAGAGGTGGTCACTTCTCCGTGATCAGTCGGCAGGTCGTTTACGTCGTGTACGTACGCTAGCTACGAATGGTACCTTCGTTTCGGTTTCGGTATCAATGAAACGCGGATGTCAAGGGTCAGCAGACACCGAGAACATCTAAGACAAGAAAGGTTTTCCCTTGTTTTCTTGATCGAGATGGGTTCTCGAATGTTCACGACATCTTCCCTGTTGAAGAACGGGCCGCGGAGGCTTCTGGTGAAGGCATCTTTCACGATGTGTCGGTGCATTCGGACAGCCTGCCGCATCCAGCTCCGCAAAGCAACGCCGCCAACGCAGCCCCCCCCTCCTGCCTGCCAGTTCTTTCCGTGTGGTGGCGCGAGCGTAGATAAACATGGCGGCGCCCTGGAATTGGCGCGGACACTGGTCTATACTAGGGGTGTCGCGAACCGCCCGAGGTTCGAGTTCGACCAGGTTCGACTTTTTCGAACTTTTAGTGGAAAATTCGACGAACCTTGTATTGAGGTTCGACTCGTGTGCGCATGCGCGACAGGCTAACCAGTTGACTTCGGATTGGATGGTGATGGCTAAGGGATGAATTAAGGGCAGCGCTGATTGGTTATTTCAGTTAATACAGTACAAACAATTAAGTTATTAACTTCTTCAGTGATTAGAATTGGTTTCTTTTAATTGCAACTGTTTATAAAATAAAATAACCCTTTGCATAAAAAAAAAAATCTCCAAACGTAGACATGCTTGTATCAAGGTCTGGCCACACTGTCCACAAAGTCGAACCGGTCGAATCTGGTGAAAAGTTCGAAGGTTCGTCGAACCGGTTCGACCCAGTCGAACCCCGAAAGTTCGACCTAAAAATCTGGTTCGACAAAAGTTCGCGACACCCCTAGTCTATACCCAGGGGTTTCCCCAGGAATTGAAATCAGGGGGGGGGGGGGGGTGTCTAAATTTTTTTGGGGGGGTTAAAGCGGGGGGGGGGGGGGGGGGTGCATTGCGAATATAGGAGTCGTTGTGAATTAAGGGGGTGCCTTCGGAAAAACGAGGAGGGGTCTAAACACCCCCTAGGGGGGGTCTGGGGGAATCCCTGGGTATACCTCTCCGGACGGTTGCGATACGGACGGGCATTGTATCAGTGTGTATTGGTGTAGTCACTATTAGCGGCGAGATGTTTTGGTGGCGCCCTCCTGTGGTTCCCCTTTGTGACGTCATTACCTTGCAAACAACAAGTTTGATGGTGTTTGTTATTAGCAGGGTGGAAGCTGGAAATCATTGCGCTCGCAAAGGAACACTGCCAACACCGTCAAAATTAAAGTTCTTTCATTCCTCTTACTTCCGTCGATGATAAATCCCCTTTCCGACGTCACAGTCAGCGTTCGGCCAATGGTGGAAGGCCGACCACAGCGACGCTTTCGGTCGCGCACGGGGCTAATACCCTGTTTCACCTTGTGTTGTACCGCAGGAAAGGCTACATCAGCGAGCTCCTTGCTCTAGGGCACATCTTGGCGGCACAAGCTCACGTGCACCAAGGGCAGCTGCCAACGCTATGAGCTCGCGCTTCTAGCCTTCGCTGCGGTACAACATAAGGTGAAACGGAGTATAGTGCGTAATGCACGTCATGCAAAAATCGTACAGCACTGGCCATATTACACCACTAATTCAACATAAGACTGATATTTGTAATCAAACTTAACTTTCGGCTGCATAACTATTCCTACAACAAATTTGACACAACAATTTGTCATTGGTGGCAACAGGCGAGTGCAGTCACTCATCATCACACGAACGACCCCAGCCATTAATGCACAATGTCTGACAAAAAAAAAAAAAAGTTTTTAGGAGTTTAACGTGGCCGAACAAATGCAGGACAAACTTCAGCGAAGGACATGTGTATTCATTTCGACCACCTTTGAATATGTAATCCGCAATAATTAGTCAGAATGTAGGGAACTCGGCAGGTATTCAAACCTTCCAGCTGGAGATCGGTAGGCCGGCACTTCCGAGGCGACGTGTCAATGAAAACGCGCAACAGATACCGCTTACGTGTCAATTAAGACGTCTCAGTGACATGATTCTTCGCGTAACATGTTCACACTCAAAAAAAGCTAGGGCAGACAGGTTACTATGTTCCATGCTATTGCCTGGGTTGGCCTTGAATACAAAGCGATTAATTATACCAAGTCCAGAGGAGGGCCCACGGATAGGTTTGCGAAAACAGAGGCTGTTAAGCGTAATATCGATAAGACGCGCTCCAAAAACAGAAACCGGTCAGAGCTTAACTCCAGCTGGCTCCGCAGCAACCCTTCCTAAATAAAACAAAGCGCGTTAAAAACATGTAGCCCAAAGGGTGCGAGCGCGTAACGTGCGACCTGATCAATTGAATACCACACATGGCTCCCGCTCGTTTCTCCTTAGGCTGTCTAACACTATGCCGCTGAACTCCCGCCTTGGACAGAAGTATAATCAGTATAATTGCCTCCATGCATATTACATACAGTTTCCATTTCCAGTCGCTCTCATATCACTTCCTGGATGCCCAACCACCTGCGCTTTCAAGCCGATCACGAACTCCAGGAGATAATGACGCGGGGAATCGCCGCTAGCCATCGCCAAATCCGCCAACCGTTGAACGGCACAGTCCACACCGAGTTTCAAGGGCACCGGGAGGTCAAGCACCATGCATGAACAGCACCTGTTCATACTCGTGTGCAAATCGCGGGAGCCACGGCGCCCTTTCGTCGGTGTCCGTGGCCTTTCGGTGGGTTTACATATAGTACGCGCTTTGTTTCACCTTACGATGCACCGCGGAGAACACACTACGAGCCACCCCGGCCAATCAAGAGGCTGTAGACGCGTCACGTGACATTCACGCGGGATTGGATTAGATTGGCTTCGATGGGTTGTAGCGTCTTCTGCGGTCCATCGTAAGGTCAAACAAAGTGTGGGTATAAACACGACGGCGTGGTCTGCGCCAGACGAAAATAAAGATGGAGGTGTCTGGGGTTGAATTCATAACGGCGTCTTTGAGAGCGCAGTCGCGGTGCTCTCGAGGGAACCCAAACCTGTTCGGCTCTCCCTTCTTCTGTGGCCCAAACGACGCTGCATATGGGGGCTCTCGGAGGCGATTTCGGGCGCGCACGTTTTCTTCCTGGCCTGCAAGATCGGCTTATCTTCGGAAAAAAAAGAACGCTGCATCGCCGATCCACGTCTCTCGCGCACTACACGTGCTTCGCGTGCTGCGCTCGAAAACTAGATCGCGCAAGGGTGAAGATATACATACACAGTGTAGCAGAGTTCACAACGGGTTACACTCGCTCGGTGGCATGTGGTTTCGAGCCTCGTCTCGATTGGGGAAATAATCTAACAAGGTTTACTACTGAAATTATATCTCTCGCATTTGTATCGGTTTTATAAGGAAACATTGTGAGGCGCACTTTTCTTCTTTTTTTTTACGTTGGCGTTTGGCGGTCATGACACGCTTACACTATCGTGGGCCGGTGGATACATGATTTAAACACAGAAAAGACGAGGTCAAAGTAAAAGGTAACCGATATGACTAGAACACTGTAGATATGACACAGAAGGAGGCATAGAAGGCATACCAGTGACGGCAGTGTAATGAACACGTGATATGCATGTTCTGTGGGTTTTTTTTTTCCGTGGTTTATTAGGGTGACATGTACGCTTTTTATACTAGATGCCAGCATGAATAAACATCAGTTGAGAGCGCAATGACCTATCGGTTACCTTTTACTTTGACTTCGTCTTCACGCTGTTTTTGTTTTTTTATTAGACTAGTCTCACTGCAGTTGCCTTCGCAGAACCGAGAGTGAAGTAGGTCGGGTAGTCAAAGTACAAAGGTAACAGCGCACCGACTTGTCTCTTGGTTTCGAGTCTTCAAGGAACACCGCGGGACTTCCCAGCAAGTGCCGCGTGAAAATGAAGATATACCTCATCCGGCGGTTTTGCTGCCCCAACGACACTGTCAATGAGGCCCGTTGAGAAATTTTTCCTTCTGCTCAAAAACGCGCGGGCTACCCGGGGTCTCCCACTAATCTGGATTCCCCGGCAATCGTGGACGGGTCACAGAGCGTCATTGTCTCGGTGGCGCGGGGGGGTCGTCGCATTAGCGTATAGATGAAACGAATACGATGACGTGAATCCGTGGCGAAGCCCTCCCTCCTCGACACGCGCGGATGCGTACGGGCGAGACGAGAGGGACTTCACCCCCGCGCTTTCGAAACGAGGAAGTCGACGGTTGCGCACTTTACACGCGAAGCATCTCACGCCGTAGCGAAGGAAACCGCCGAGAAAGAAAAATACGAAGGAGTTGGTGGAAAGCGAACCAAGTGCGAAAGAAAGAAAGGACTTCCGCCGAAAGAACGGATGACTCGCTTGGCCTCGTTGGATGCGAGAAGAAAACTTCACCGCGCGCGGGAAAAGCAGACAATGAAAAAGTCGGTAGGGGAAAAATACGGAAGCTATACTTCGTTGCACCTTGAGATGAACCGTAACACTTTTTTACAGCAGCCAATCTAGCGGTGTGCACGCGTCACATGACTACGCGTTCGGCACGTAACTCCGTTGTCCCGAAGGTCACGTGATATCCACAGGGCACTGGATTGGCTTAAATCGCTCGTAGAGTCCCCTGCGGTATGCAGTGAGGTTAATCTGAATACAGAAGTCGAGGGGGGAAAAACGTATCGGGGCAGTCCATACTGCCTCTTTCTAATCCCTTGACACACATCTAAACGAAAGATGGAAAAAAAGAATAAGACTGGGAAAATAGTGAACGAGGCATCGTGAGAAAATTACGAGCAGCGTGTAGGTTTGATTGCCAGATTCGGTGTCTCGGTCGCGACCTTCAGGAAATATCTGGCTCCCGTATAATATCGTACTGAAATATGCGGGCCGGTAGAAAGTTTGATATGTCTACAGTGTCCTTCAACCACTACCGACGTGCGAGACGAAGGCTAGAAAAGATTCAGGCCTCCATTTGGGGGGGGGGGGGGGGGGGGTGAAACGATACCCTAATAAAGAAAAACAAATAACGGCGATAGTCAGTAGAACTTTAAGAGCGGTGCGAATTACATGATCCAGATCCAACATTTTAGGGCAACGGGCTTCAAGTATTCTGGCTGTGGTGTTCCTTCGTAGACGTAGGACCAGACCCGTACAAAGGGTCCAGTATTTCGAGCCGCAGATTGTGTTCTGGGTAGTTGGGCTTTCATGTGCCATGTACAAATAAAAAAACCTTGGCGAGCATAAATACCCTGTCAGTGTCCCTTTAGGAGTGCAGGTCAAGCTCCTCGGCTCCTCCCCGCAAACCCCTCCATTCTTTCCAACAGAAGCCGTCTGTTGGCTCCTAAGATACTTCCTGTCGCTCCGTTTCGAAAGGCCTTCCGAGTCCTGTTGATGTAGAAATTCTCGGAACGATGAAGCTCTACGGAAACCACGAAGTTGGAGATTTAGTGAAGTCCTTTTGTTGCGCTATTCAACATGTAAGAGGGGATTGGTCGTCTTACGGGAGTAATAAAAAAAATCTCCTACAAATATCTCACTAACCGGTTCCTCAGCTAACCATCTGGCAAAGCGGTCATGAAATATTTCATGAGCGTTACAAGAGCTGTTGTGGTGGGGACCGTTCGTCCTCTGTGCTATTCTGCAAGTTTGTCAAAATTAATATTTCTGAATTGACCGGAAGTTAGCGGCGACATGAACTTGTTACGTCACGCCACGGTGGTGGCGCTTCGGGCGCACTTCGGTCTAGGGGTGTGGGCGGAAGTCGCCATGTGGGACGGCCATTCCTGCGTTGTTTTGGAAAAACCCAGACTGAAACCTGCCTTCTCGTCAAAACGCCGTGACTGGGTCTGTACCAAAAAAAAGTCGGGAAAGGTGTGAACATCAGTTTTCATGCGTTTTCTGCCTGCTCGGCTCGTCCGAGAACGTAGATCGGTGCCGTGAAAAGAAAAAAAAAACCAGGCACCGTCGGACCGCGATTGTTCGTGAGGGAAGCCCTTTGGGTTGAATTCACGGGTACTTAATTGTGGTCGTCAGATTTATCTGCTTTGTTCCAACATGAACGCGGGAAAACTGTCAAGTTGTCCAGACAACCCGCGGACCGCGTGCAAACGGCCGCCTGATCGTTCAAGCCGTCGTCTGCTCGTTTAAACGACAGAGGCCACTAGACCAAACGTTACGACAAGAACTAAGTGCAGGCCTGAAAATACTTAAGCTTGAAGGCCGCTTGAGGTAAGTACAGTGGCGTAACTAGGGGGGGGCAGGGGGGTACAAGTGCCCCGGGCGCCACTTGGGAGGGGGCGCCGAGCCGAGTCCACCCAACATGTGCCCGATGGAAAGAAACGGCAGCGGGGCTACGCGAGGGGCGCGAAATTTCATTTGCCATGGGCGCCGTCATATCTAGTTACGCCACTGGGTAAGTAAGCTCGGTGTTAACAGTAGACACGAGGAGAAGTTGATCATTGTTACCAGTGGCCATCACCGACTTGTTATGCCCGATTCACTTGGTCCGATTCTGCTTGCGATTTTTCAGTATATCAACGTCGAGCACCGCAGCTTTTGCAGCCCGAGCGACGTCGCGACTGAAAATAGCGAGCAGAATCTCATCGTGCGAATCAAGTTTCAGCGTCCACTCTGCGGCGTTCACGCGGAATGAATCGCCGCGCGTCACATTATTCACGCGAAGTCTTGCGGTGTAACGGGCCTCGATAATTTTCGCTCAGACTACTACAGTAGTAAGACATTATTTGCAAGTAAGACGTAAAAAAATCAATTCCAACGCGAAAAAAAAAAGAAAAAAGAGCGCGGGGACTTACACCGTCGTCGACAACATGACATTCCAATGGTTTGTTGACGCGGGACGCGGCGCTTCTTGCCCACGCCCCATTGCGCATGCGCGGCGCCGGTGGTGTGCCGCTAGGGGAGCTCCGGTTTGTTTGTAAACATTGGTTGGTGTACGGACGTGGCATATATTATTGAACGCCTCGTTGTCCTTGAGAGACCGGGAGAAGTCGGGGTCGGTTGGGTATGATGCGAGTGAAACATGTATGTGCAGACCGAGAACTTGAGATGAGCTCAATACAGCTTTCCAGCATTTATCACATAGGCGAAAAGTTGTCGAGTCAGTGGGCCGTGGGCGCATGAGCGGCGTCTCACGTTCCGCAGAAGACAGCTAACTGCGCGGGACTGGAACGCGCTACACTGTCTAGTAGACAAGGACGCACGCTTTCCAAGAAAAAAACAACAACAAAGAGCGTGTGGCAGAGCCGTATATGTAGAGAGTTTGGCCGGCCATTCGTTGGGAGTATAGGAGACAAATGAGGAGGCGCCATTGGCCGAAAGCGGACTGGGCGTGTTCCAGGGCGTCTTCAGAAATTCGAATATGAACAACCAGAAGCCGGAAATAATACCGTGGCGGTGGTCGCGAGAAACAAACCTGATAACTGCATTGGAGTAACTCTCGGTGACTGAAAATATGGTACACGTGATGTTTCAATCACGCTCATCCAAAATGATGGTGGAAGAGTGCGACTAGCGAAACGATCGACATAATCCGTACGCCAAGCGCCGAGGGCCGGGAATCTGCCGTCCGAGCAAAACAGAGTTGAGCGGCGCATTCGTTTCTTACATCTTTCTGCGTGATCATGATCAAAACAGCACGTGCACCCTATTTTCAACCACGAAGAGTTACTACACTTCACTCTTACGCGCTTATTGAAACCATATACTGCCATATACGAACATATACCTTTGATCAGAACTGTTTCTCGCAACCACCGCTAGGGGATTCTTTTCGGCTTATGGTTGGCCAAGAGAGCATGCCAAGCCCTCTTTCCGAGTCTGCCGCACGCCCTGGCTCTGCCCGCGCCTCCCATTGACCAAACTCTCTACATATACGGCTCTGGCGTGTGGCAGGTGCCATTTTGAGTGTGCGTGCGTATGGTGCTCGCTTTCTTTCCGAGGCGACAAACACGCGCGTGCTGCACTGTGAAGATCGCACGCTGGCCTGTGATTTTGTAAACATCGGAAAGGTCTATAGAGGTACAGAGCGCGACACTGTTAGCGCGAACAAGCGATCGCCGCTTTTTCCAGTTTTACTCTTTAAAACCAAGGGATGTCACCCAAGTTATTATTGCAACGGAAAGAGCTCATTTAGTTCTATAATGTAAGCGATAAAATTTCGGGCTCGCTAATACTATTTAGAAGTAAAATGCGAAAATGCGCCGATGTCGTGTTCGCGCTAACAGTGTCGCGATGTGTACATTATGCAATACCTTAGTAGCAAAGTATTTAGATGAAACTTCGGAGTCGTCTATACTGGTAATCACCTCAAAAACCGTAGTTAAAAAAAGCAGTCTTTTTGCGCAGCATTATTGTTTTTTTCTTTTGTTTTTTTGTGGCAAGTTAAAATATAAGTGGTGAATTTTATATTACTAACTTATCGTTATTTCATCAAGACGTACCCGTTCAGACGCCACAAGCATCGTCTCTTCCTCAGACAACCGAATCTTGTAAGAACTACATCGTGCAACGAAAAAAAAAAAAAAAAAACGTTTTTTTTTTCTTTTTGAGGGGAAAAAAAAGGGGGGGGGGGGGGTAACAACGAGTGGAAAATACAATGACTTCTTCCAAAACCGACGCGCCCCATCGCGGCAAAATACCACGCAATGCACTCTGGGAACTAGTTGGCCACTCAGTTTCGGTTTCGACTGAGCAGCTTCATCTCATGCTATCACGCCGCGACCGAGCGCGCTGCTTGCGTTTTCAATTATCTGACTTTTCACGAACGTACAATACACTCATTTTCGAGCGATACAAAACGAAGAGCGGGGCATTTTCCTTGTTTCCCGAAACACCGGGTACTATGAGTGCGTATGCAAACGTAGTAAGAGGAGGTGGCTTAGTCACCTGACCCCACGAGTGCATCTTTGAGTTCAATTTCAATAATCCCGTCAAGGGGTGGGGGGGGGGGGGGGGGGGGGGGGAGGAAGGGGGGGTACCAGTGAACTACAACTGAAATTGGTCACCTGAAGCCTGACACGTATTTTATTTGTCAAACGTCCGCTTCTTGTTACTTCATTGGGCGAAAAGCAAGCCGCATTCTCACAGGAATATCAAAGTTGAGCCCAGCGTTGACGCATGAACTTTTAAGGAAACGCAGTTAATTCGACCTCACTACTGCACAAAGGTTACTATGATGTCTTCCTCGTGTCATCATATATCTCCCATTCAAATTTATTCTGATAGAAGATTTTGTTTTCGCAAACGCTAAGATCGGCTAGCTACGACGGAGGCCCGAACAAGCGTCCCCTACTCCTCGCTAAGCCTTTTTGGAGGAGCTTTTACTGACGCCCACGATCTGTGCCTGAAAGGTGTGTCTGAAATTATCTCGGCATACTCAGGCAGGAGAAAGAGAACACATAACAAATATTATGGCCATTAGCAACCGTCAAACGCGCTTTGAATAATTTCGTTCGTTTGGCGCACCGCATAGGGGTTCATGCCCGTCCGGAGCACTTCCGGCGAACGGTGCGACATTCTTCACACAAGTGCTCGACTTTTGCTTTCTTAAAACGGTTTGTATGTGCGAATGTGCCTATATGACTGCTGGTTAACTTTATGCGCATACGCGATGTTGAATATTAGTGGAATGCAAGCGGGTGGGGACTTCACTTCGTGCAGTGCTGCGGGTCAGTACAGATAAGAGATGAGAAGTGTGTTAAAATTGAGCTTTCCAATGGCGCCTCGGAGTTTTACCTCGCGTACTCAGGTGTATTAAGAAAAACAGTACTTGCAAAAAGTAATATTTCGTCTATCGACGCATGAAACAAACAAACTTCCTGATGAATAACACTAATGTAAAGGCGCAAGCTCGATGTATGCATACTTATGCGGAGGGCAAGTTCGTCTGCTTCTTGCGCAGGGGGTAGCGGTGACGTCAGAACGCCGAGCCCTGATTGGCTGATCGCGACCCCCCTATCTGAGCGTCGTCTGCTCCTTTGCAACGTCGTCTGCTCGCAACGTCGTCTGCGTCTGTCTTACCTTTCCTGCGACTTTCGGAAGTGCAGAGGCCAGATTCACAAAACCATGTTACGCCGAAAGAGTGCGTAAGACACAACGTGAGAACAAATTCGTATTCACGAAACGAAATTATCGTAAGTTTTGCTCAGGTTACGACGGAATCCTACAGTGTTGCGGAGTTGCCACTCCGGAGTTGGAATGATTCCGGAATCATTCCACATTTTCGCGACCCCGGAATGGAATGGGAATGGAATGGCGGCAACGTTGAGGGGAATGGAATGGGAATGGAATTAGAGGCATTTTGCCCGGAATGGAATGGGAATGGAATGGGCCCAGTTCTTTATTTTTTTTTTGTTCATTTATTTATTTATTTATTTATTTTTGAGGGGGGGGGGGGGGGGTTATGTTTAGTTAAACCTAGACAGTCAGCGAGTCAGTTGCTCAGAAATAAAATGAGCGGGAAACTGCTGGCCCTCGTGGAGCCCCAACAGACTCATACGCGAAAAAATGCAATATAAAAAAAGCGTCAAAGCAAAGAGCGGGGGGGGGGGGGGGGGGGGAAGGGTGGCAGTGGCGCCTTTCACTGCTTTCACGGACGCGCAGGCCGCAGGCGGCGGGCTTCACTGGTGTTACACGAGAGCGAAACAAGAAACCAAGCACCAAGCAAAAGAGACAAAGGAAGCCGCAAAGGCGCCATGCGCGGCTCCTCATCGTCCTTCTTGTCTTGCTTTTTTTTTTTTTTTGCGACGGCATGGAGAATGCACGAGCGCGCACCGATTGAGATCTGGGAGCGGGGGGCGACTCATAACTCGCGGAGCTCCGATAACTCGTTGACTCGCGCGCCGCCAAAAGATTATCAGTTATTGTTTTCTTATAGTTCGAGGAGCGTTGTTTAGCAGGTGGTCAACCCTGCTGCCTTCCATGTTCATTCGCGCGCACTCCTTTGAAGTGTGAAATCTGGGTTTGCTTCGGCATTAAAACAAAGCGAGATTCACTTCTCCCTTCTCCTCTTGCGCTTTGCTCCGACGCTTGTTATTTTATACTGCATTTTTAGGTGCAAGTCCGCCTTTTACTTGGTCTTTGTTCCGATGCTATTGTTTTCTGTGTTATATGTTTTACATTCAACTGGGTTAGGGTTACAAGAAGCTAGCGGATTCCCGCTCATTTCCTTTGACTTTAGTCTCTGCATACTTTGTTTCATCTTGCGTTGGACCGCTGCGGACGCTACGAGTCACCCCAGGCAATCCAGCACCGTGAGCTTAGTAAATTCAGTGCTTTTTTTTTAGGCATTTAGCATTTTTTTGCAATTGTCTATGCGTTTGATAATGCCAACTTTATGCTGCTTCTGCCGGCAGCACAACAGGGTTGGGCAGTATCGCGATACATTCGCATGCGATAGTATTTCAGCATTTCGTACCTGTATTTCTGTATCGCAATACATTTTTTTCACCAGTATCTGTATTCCTGTATCGAAATACATTTGGAATGTTTCTTTTTATCGCGATACGATCAGGATAAAATGTATTTCGTTACATTTCTTGAGAAATACCCCCCCCCCCCCCCCGAATAACAAAATACAAGTCCGAACGCTTATTTCTGAGGGCACTAGGGTCAAGGGGATGCTGATGCATTGTGACTATGCTGACCAAGGTTCCTTCCGATTTTCCAAATTATTGTCCTCTTTTGAGAAATGTTGAGTCGGGACTCGAAACAGGTAGCGTGCCAGGAGTTGAGTCGGAGCATCTTCTACCGCAGGTCCCTAGGTAGGGATTTCATGAGTCATTGTTTACCGGCATCCAATGCCCGCTGCTAATTAGTTAGAGCCTTGAGAAACAGGAAATCAAAGGAAGTGTTGCTTGGCCTCTGGCCGGGTAGCTGATCAAGTCACAGTCCGTTCCAACACGAGTCTGGCGGTGGTTGACTTGAAATAGTAGGATGACTCACGCAGTGAAGTTCAACACATATCCGAACGCGTCTGCGCCCGTAATATTGCACGGCTCAAGGGTACGTCATCAGTCGACGTGAACGTCACCCGCTGCTCTGGTGATCCGATAACCAGGAAGGAGGCCAGACTTGGCCTCGCTGTGCCGACCCAGACTTTGTACACCCGGCGACTCGTCTCGAGCGCGCTATTTCTCGCACCTGTGCCGGCCATCTCAGGTCTCAATTCACGAGGTCTCTGTTTGGATGATGCTAGGTGAAACTTGAGGACTGCCATTCATGCGTTGGAGGCGGAGGGTCGGAGGGGAGGGTCGGCAGGAGGGACCGTCACAACAGGGATTCCACCGTATCGATTTTTCGTCCGTAAAAGAAGATAAGACATGTGCTCCAGGAAGCTTCAGGTGGTCCACTATTCTCGGAAATTCCAAATGCAACTGCCTGCACGATCTTCAACGAGGCCACCTACAACGAAAGTACGTATTGTCTTTTCATACAGCAGCGTGGGTAAAGATTCATGTTCAAGGCAACACCTACAGATACAAGAATACTAGTTCATTCCACCGTGACGTCACGTGATCAATGTATACAGGGGCGCGTTAATTGAACAGGGGAGTGGTGATGATTTGTTTCAATTTAGAGTGACATGGAATTTATTTAGAGGTCGAAGTCTTTTCGCATAACTCGTCAGACAGACAGTATGTCAGGGAAGGGACCGCGGTCAATGCTTGATGGAACGAACGTTTTTTGAGCCCATTGAAGACTCCTCTTCGTCCCGAACCACTACATTCAAGGCGAAGTGCTAAGTTTGTGGGAAAGTAATTTCTGGGTAAAAAACTTCCACTTCAAAGTTCAAGCCTCATCTCATTTGGCGTCTCAAAGAAATTTGAAAAATGTATTGCATTATCAGTATTTGTATTTCTGCCCTCCCTAAAATGTATTCCTGTATTTGTATTTCCAAAGACTTTTTGCCTCTTTTTAAAATGTATTTCCGATACCTATCGCAATACATTTCTACAGATATATTTGAGTATCAGTATTTTAGCTACTCCAAATATTTCCAAATATTTCCAAATACATTTTCGAGTATTTCTACTCAACCCTGCAACACAAAGTAGCTGTCAGGTGCTATTTTTTACGTTCAGGAATTAGAGGAATTGAATGGAACGATTCAGCCATTCCAGGAGTGGGAATGGGCAAAGTGTCCCCATTCCTAGGAGTTGAAAGGAATTGAATTATCGAAAACTCCAATTCCCCGGAATGGAATTGGAATGGAATGGGGGTGCCCATTCCGCAACACTGGAATCCTACGAAGATCAACTCAGCATGGCCGACAGCGTCGCTCAGTTACTTGGTCGCGACGACCAACGGACGTTTATTTTCGTACGTGCTCTTCTCACGCGTCCCGACTACAAGTAGCAAGAAAAAAAGTAAAATGTACTTGAAATAAACCACGACGAACAAGAACGCTGGATCCACAAACACCCGGGAAATGCTCCAACGACCACGATTCCACTGACCCCGTCCAAGCGAGCTCGGCAGAAAGGCCTAGCAGCGGCGCAGCGGTGCTCGACGGTCCTTGGCCAAGACCGCCTGCCCACGACCGGCTGGCGTGCTGAATGGAATATGCCCGCGCGACCCTTGTGAACCCTTTAATCTCTTCCTCTTGTCATCTCCTTGTTTTCCGAGGCAGCGGTGACTCTCGTCGGTGAAAAAGCGGTGAATCTCCGACAGACGCAGGAAAGGTAAAGCAGCCATCGCTTTGACTAGCAGACGTAAGGCAGACGATGTTAACTGCGCCGACCCGCCGACGCCGTTAAAGAGTGAGGAGTCTCGCCGCACACGAAAGGAGGGAAAAAGTATTTGGGAGAGAACTTGCGGACACTAACACGCTCACTCTCGGTTCTTAGCAAACAAACCTCGGCGCCTCGGGACACCTCGCAAGTGAGTCCTTTGACTTCTCTCCTTGATGCGCGTCTGCTAGTTGTTAGACAAAAACAGCGTACCGCTCGAGTTCATTCGTCTGCCCTCTCTGAAAGGCGAAGTCGAGCTCGCTCATAAAGACCTGCACTTCCGAAAGTCGCAGGAAAGGTAAGACAGACGCAGACGACGTTGCGAGCAGACGACGTTGCAAAGGAGCAGACGACGCTCAGATAGGGGGGTCGCGATCAGCCAATCAGGGCTCGGCGTTCTGACGTCACCGCTACCTCCTTTCTCATGCGCAGAAGACGAAAATGAGCCCACTTGCGAGGCGTATTGGTTGCTACAGCTTGTTGATTCGTACAGAAGCAATATCCCCGAGCTTCGCAGCGTCGAGATTCCCAGCACTGGCTCATCCACATACCTCGATCGGAACGCTAACAGAAAGGCTCAAGTACAAAAATACAACAAGCATGTGTTAACACAAGCTATACGTTTCGGGCTTGTGCTAAAGCTTTGAGGTCTGGCCATTTAGGTTAGTTTAGGGACCACAAGTGACGCTCTCGGGACCAGAAAACATGAGATAACGGCCGTTAATAGTCCACGCTCTGTGTATAATCTCTTGTCGACGTGTCGATCAAAACCGAAACCATGCCACTCTCCTCCCTGGCCAACTAGTTCCCAGAGTGCACGCGCGCC